>JAUJEF010000297.1:0-62185 GCA_030444885.1 Citrus sp. QX-2021 | reverse complement strand
ATAGCATTGGAGGGTGGGGTGGCCAACTTCGTCCGCCGGACTCGGACTGGCGCGAGACTTTGCGAGGTGCCTCCGTGTGCCAAAAATAGGCCGCGGGCACAGCCGCGCCCAAAAATACCCGCACGAAGGCCGGGGCGCCAAGTTCGTCCAGCAGAAAAAGGCCACAAAAACGGGTGGGCTATACCCTTGGGGGGTGGGGCTGGCCAACGTCGTCCGCCGGACTCGGAATGGCGCGAGACTTTGCGAGGTGCCTCCGTGTACCAAAAATAGGATGCGGGCACAGCCGCACCCAAAAATACCGACCCGAAGGCCGGGGCTCCAAGTTCGTCCAGCGGAAAAAGGCCACAAAAACGGGTGGGTTATAGCCTTGGGGGGTGGGGCTGGCCAACTTCGTCAGCCGGACTCGGAATGGCGCGAGATTTTGTGAGGTGCCTCCGTGTGCCAAAAATAGGCCGCGGGCACAGCCGCGCCCAAAAATACCCGGCCGAAGGCCGGGGTGCCAAGTTCGTCCAGCGGAAAAAGGCCACAAAAACGGGTGGGCTATAGCCTTGGAGGGTGGGGTGGCCAACTTCGTCCGCCGGACTCGGACTGGCGCGAGACTTTGCGAGGTGCCTCCGTGTGCCAAAAATAGGCCGCGGGCACAGCCGCGCCCAAAAATACCCGCACGAAGGCCAGGGCGCCAAGTTCGTCCAGCGGAAAAAGGCCACAAAAACGGGTGGGCTATAACCTTGGGGGGTGGGGCTAGCCCACTTCGTCGGCCGGACTCCGAATGGCGCGAGACTTTGCGAGGCGCCTCCGTGTGCCAAAAATAGGCCGCGGGCACAGCCGCGCCCAAAAATACCCACCCGAAGGCCGGGGCGGCAAGTTTGTCCAGTAGAAAAAGGCCACAAAAAAGGGTGGGCTATAGCCTTGGGGGGTGCGGATGGCCAACTTCGTCCGCCGGACTTGGAATGGCGCGAGACTTTGCGAGTCGCCTCCGTATGCCATAAATAGGCCGCGGGCACAGTCGCGCCCAAAAATACCAGCCCGAAGGCCGGGGCGCCAAGTTCCTCCAGCGGAAAAAGGCCACAAAAACGGGTGGGCTACAGCCTTGGGGGGTGGGGCTCGGCAACTTCGTCCGCCGGACTCGGAATGGCGTGACACTTTGCGAGGCACCTTCGTGTGCCAAAAATAGGCCGCAACCACAGCCGTGCCCAAAAATACCGGCCCGAAGTCCGGGGTGCAAAGTTCGTCCAGCGGAAAAAGGCCACAAAAACAGGTGGGCTATAGCCTTGGGGGGTGGGGCTGGCCAACTTCGTCCGCCGGACTCGGAATGGCGCGAGACTTTGCGACGGGCCTCCGTGTACCAAAAATAGGCCGCGTACACAGTCGCGCCCAAAAATAACTGCACGAAGGCTGGGACGCCAAGTTCGTCCAGCGGAAAAAGGCCACAAAAACGGGTGGGCTATAGCCTTGGGGGGTGGGGCTGGCCAACTTCGTCCGCCGGACTCGGAATGGCGTGAGACTTTGCGAGGGACTCCGTGTACCAAACCTAGGCCGCGGGCACCGCCGCGCTCAAAAACAACCGCCCGACGGCCGGGGCGCCAAGTTCGTCCAGCGGAAAAAGGCTACAAAAATGGGTGGGCTATAGCTTTGGGAGGTGGGGCTGGCCAACTTCGTCCGCCGGACTCGGAATGGCGCGAGACTTTGCGAGGGGTCTCCATGTGCCAAAAATAGGCCGCGGGAACAGCCACGCCCAAAAATAACCCCCCGAAGTCCGGGGCGCCAAGTTCGTCCAGCGGAAAAAGGCCACAAAAGCGGGTGGGCTATAGCCTTGGGGGGTGGGGATGGCCAACTTCGTCCGCCGGACTCGGAATGGCGCGAGACTTTGCGAGGGCCCTCCATGTGACAAAAATAGGCCGCGGGCACAGCCGCGTCCAAAAATAACCGCCCGAAGGCCGGGGCGCCAAGTTCGTCCAGCGGAAAAAGGCCACAAAAACGGGTGGGCTATAGCCTTGGGGGGTGGGGCTGGCCAACTTCGTCCGCCGGACTCGGAATGGCGCGAGATTTTGTGAGGGTCCTCCGTGTGCCGAAAATAGGCCGCGGGCACAGCCGCGCCCAAAACTAACCGCCCGAAGGCCGGGGTGCGAAGGTCGTCCAGAGGAAAGAGGACACAAAAACGGGTGGGCTATAGCCTTGGGAGGTGGGGCTGGCCAACTTCGTCCGCCGATCTCGGAATGGCGCGAGACTTTCTTAGGGCCCTCCATTTGCAAAAAATAGGCAGCGGGCACAGCCGCGCCCAAAAATAACCGGCCGAAGGCCGGGGCGCCTAGTTCGTCCAGCGGAAAAAGGCCACAAAAACGGGTGGGCTATAGCCTTGGGGGGTGGGGCTGCGCCAACTTCGTCCGCCGGACTCGGAATGGCGTGACACTTTGCGAGGCACCTCCGTGTGCCAAAAATAGGCCGCAACCACAGCCGCGCCCAAAAATACCGGCCCAAAGTCCGGGGTGCCAAGTTCGTCCAGCGGAAAAAGGCCACAAAAACAGGTGGGCTATAGCCTTGGGGGGTGGGGCTGGCCAACTTCGTCCGCCGGACTCGGAATGGCGCGAGACTTTGCGATGGGCCTCCGTGTGCCAAAAATAGGCCGCGTACACAGTCGCGCCCAAAAATAACTGCACGAAGGCTGGGCCGCCAAGTTCGTCCAGCGGAAAAAGGCCACAAAAACGGGTGGGCTATAGCCTTGGGGGGTGGGGCTGGCCAACTTCGTCCGCCGGACTCGGAATGGCGTGAGACTTTGCGAGGGGCCTCCGTGTACCAAAAATAGGCCGCGGGCACAGCCGCGCTCAAAAACAACCGCCCGAAGGCCGGGGCGCCAAGTTCGTCCAGCGGAAAAAGGCTACAAAAATGGGTGGGCTATAGCCTTGGGAGGTGGGGCTGGCCAACTTCGTCCGCCGGACTCGGAATGGCGCCAGACTTTGCGAGGGGTCTCCATGTGCCAAAAATAGGCCGCGGGAACAGCCACGCCCAAAAATAACCCCCCGAAGTCCGGGGCGCCAAGTTCGTCCAGCGGAAAAAGGCCACAAAAGCGGGTGGGCTATAGCCTTGGGGGGTGGGGATGGCCCACTTCGTCCGCCGGACTCGGAATGGCGCGAGACTTTGCGAGGGCCCTCCATGTGACAAAAATAGGCCGCGGGCACAGCCGCGTCCAAAAATAACCGCCCGAAGGCCGGGGCGCCAAGTTCGTCCAGCGGAAAAAGGCCACAAAAACGGGTGGGCTATAGCCTTGGGGGGTGGGGCTGGCCAACTTCGTCCGCCGGACTCGGAATGGGGCCAGATTTTGTGAGGGGCCTCTGTGTGCCAAAAATAGGCCGCGGGCACAGCCGCGCCCAAAACTAACTGCCCGAAGGCCGGGGTGCGAAGGTCGTCCAGCGGAAAGAGGACACAAAAACGGGTGGGCTATAGCCTTGGGAGGTGGGGCTGGCCCACTTCGTCCGCCGATCTCGGAATGGCGCGAGACTTTGCGAGGGCCCTCCATTTGCAAAAAATAGGCAGCGGGCATAGCCGCGTCCAAAAATAACCGCCCGAAGGCCGGGGCGCCAAGTTCGTCCAGCGGAAAAAGGCCACAAAAACGGGTGGGCTATAGCCTTGGGGGGTGGGGCTACGCCAACTTCGTCCGCCGGACTCGGAATGGCGCGAGACTTTGCGAGGGCCCTCCATGTACCAAAAATAGGCAGCGGGCATAGCCGCGTCCAAAAATAACCGCCCGAAGGCCGGGGCGCCAAGTTTGTCCAGCGGAAAAAGGACACAAAAACGGGTGGGCTATAGCCTTGGGGGGTGGGGCTGGCCAACTTCGTCCGCTGGACTCGGAATGGCGCGAGACTTTGCGAGGGCCCTCCATGTGCCAAAAATAGGCCGCGGACACAACCGTGCCCAAAAATAACCGCCGAAGGCCGGGGCGCCAAGTTCGTCCAGCGGAAAAAGGCCACAAAAACGGGAGGGCTATAGCCTTGGAGGGTGGAGTTGGCCAACTTCGTCCGCCGGACTCGGAATGGCGCGAGACTTTGCGAATTCCCTCTGTGCGCCAAAATTATGCCACGGGCACAGCCGCACAAAAAAATAACCCCCCGAAGACCGGGGCGCCAATTTCGTCCAGCGGAAAAAGGCCACAAAAACGGGTGGGCTATAGCCTTGGGGGGTGGGGTTGGCCAACTTCGTCTGCCGGACTGGGAATGGCGCGAGACCTTGCGAGGGCCCTCCGTGTGCCAAAAATAGGCCGCGGACACAGCCGCGCCCAAAAATAACCGCCCGAACGCCGGGGCACCAAGTTCCTCCAGCGGAAATAGGCCACAAAAACGGGTGGGCTATAGCCTTGGGAGGTGGGGCTGGCCAACTTCGTCCGCCGGACTCGGAATGGCGCGAGACTTTGCGAGGCACCTCCGTGTACAAAAGATACGCCGCGGGCACAGCTGCACCCAAAAATACCCGCCCGTATGCCGGGGCGCCAAGTTCGTCCAGCGGAAAAAGGACACAAAAACGGGTGGGCTATAGCCTTGGGGGGTGGGGCTGGCCAACTTCGTCCGCCGGACTCGGAATGGCGTGAGACTTTGCGAGGCGCCTCCGTGTGCCAAAAATAGGCAGCGGGCACTGCCACGCCCAAAAATACACGCCCGATGGCCGGGGCGCCAAGTTCGTCCAGCGGAAAATGTCAACAAAAACGGGTGGGCTATAGCCTTGGGGGGTGGGGCTGGCCCACTTCGTCCGCCGGACTCGGAATGGCGCGAGACTTTGCGAGGCACCTCCGTGTGCCAAAAATAGGCCGCGGGCACAGCCGCACCCAAAAATACCCGCCCGAAAGCCGGGGCGCCAAGTTCGTCCAGCGGAAAAAGGCCACAAAAACGGGTGGGCTATAGCCTTGGGGGGTGGGGCTGGCCGACTTCGTCCGCCGGTCTCGGAATGGCGCGAGACTTTACGAGGGGCCTTCGTGTGCCAAAAATAGGCCGCGGGCACAGCCCCGCCCAAAAATAACCGTCCGAAGGCCGGGGCGCCAAGTTCGTCCAGCGGAAAAAGGCCACAAAAACGGGTGGGCTATAGCCCTGGGGGGTGGGGCTGGCCAACTTCGTCCGCCGGACTCGGAATTGCGTGAGACTTTGCGAGGTGACTCCGTGTGCCAAAAATAGACCGCGGACACAGCTGCGCCCAAAAATACCAGCCCGAAGGCCGGGGCGCCAAGTTCGTCCAGCGGAAAAAGGCCACAAAAACGGGTGGGCTATAGCCTTGGGGGGTGGGGCTGGCCAACTTCGTCCGCCGGACTCGGAATGGCGCGAGACTTTGCGAAGCGCCTCCGTGTGACAAAAATAGGACGCGGGCACAGCCGCGCCCAAAAATAACCGTCCGAAGGCCGGGGCGCCAAGTTCGTCCAGCGGAAAAAGGCCATAAAAACGGGTGGGCTATAGCCTTGGGGTGTGGGGCTGGCCAACTTCGTCCGCCGGACTCGGAATGGCGTGAGACATTACGAGGCGCCTCCGTGTGCCAAAAATAGGCCGCGGGCACTGCCGTACCCAAAAATACCCGCCCGAATGCCGGGGCGCCAAGTTCGCCCAGCGGAAAAAGGCCACAAAAACGGGTGGGCTATAGCCTTGGGGGGTGGGGCTGGCCAACTTCGTCCGCCGGACTTGGAATGGAACGAGACGCTGCGAGCGGCCTCCGCGTGCCAAAAATAGGCCGCGGGCAAAACTGCGGCAAAAAATAACCCCCCGAAGGGCAGGGCGCCAAGTTCGTCCAGCGGAAAAATGGCCAAAAAACGGGTGGGCTATAGCCTTGGGGGGTGGGGCTGGCCCACTTCGTCCGCAAGACTCGGAATGGCGCGAGACTTTGCGAGGGCCCTCCGTGTGCCAAAAATAGCCGCGGGCACAGCCGCGCCCAAAAATAACCGCCCGAAGGCCGGGGCGCCAAGTTCGTCCAACGGAAAAAGGCCACAAAAACGGGTGGGCTATAGCCTTGGGGGGTCGGGCTGGCCGACTTCGTCCGCCGGACTCGGAATGGCGCGAGACTTTACGAGGGGCCTCCGTGTGCCAAAAATAGGCCGCGGGCACAGCCGCGCCCAAAAATAACCGCCCGATGGCCGGGGCGCCAAGTTCGTCCAGCGGAAAAAGGCCACAAAAACGGGTGGGCTATAGCCTTGGGGGGTGGGGCTGGCCAACTTCGTCCGCCGGACTAGGAATGGCGCGAGACTTTGCGAGGCGCCTCTGTGTGACAAAAATAGGCCGCGGGCACAGCCGCGCCCAAAAATACCCGCCCAAAGGCCGGGTCGCCAAGTTCGTCCATCGGAAAAAGGCAACAAAAACGGGTGGGCTATAGGCTTTGGGGGTGGGGCTGGCCAACTTTGTCCGCCGGACTCGGAATGGCGCGAGACTGTGCGAGGCGCCCCCGTGTGCCAAAAATAGGCCGCGGGTACAGCCACGCCCAAAAATACCCGCCCGAAGGCCGGGGCGCCGAGTTCGTCCAGCGGAAAAAGGCCACATAAACGGGTGGGCTATAGCCTTGGGGGGTGGGGCTGGCCAACCTCGTCCGCCGGACTCGGAATGGCGTGAAACTTTGCGAGGCGCCTCCGTGTACCAAAAATAGGCCGCGGGCACAGCCACACCCAAAAATTTCCACCCGAAGGCCGGGGCGCCAAGTTCGTCCAGCGGAAAAAGGCCACAAAAACGGGTGGGCTATAGCCTTGGGGGGTGGGGCTGGCCAACTTCGTCCGCCGGACTCGGAATGGGGCGAGACTTTGCGAGGGGCCTCTGTGTGCCAAAAATAGGGCGCGGGCACAGCCGCGCCCAAAGATACCCGCACGAAGGCCGGGGCGCCAAGTTCGTCCAGCGAAAAAAGGCCACAAAAACGGGTGGGCTATAGCCTTGGGGGGTGGGGCTGGCCAACTTCGTCAGCCGGACTCGGAATGGCGCGAGACTTTGCGAGGCGCCTCCGTGTGACAAAAATAGGCCGCGGGTACAGCCGCGCCCAAAAATACCCGCCCGAAGGCCGGGTCGCCAAGTTCGTCCAGCGGAAAAAGGCCACAAAAACGGGTGGGCTATAGCCTTGGGGGGTGGGGCTGGCCAACTTCGTCCGCCGGACTCGGAATGGCGCGAGACTTTGCGAAGCGCCTCCGTGTGACAAAAATAGGCCGCGGGCACAGCCGCGCCCAAAAATAACCGTCCGAAGGCCGGGGCGCCAAGTTCGTCCAGCGGAAAAAGGCCATAAAAACGGGTGGGCTATAGCCTTGTGGTGTGGGGCTGGCCAACTTCGTCCGCCGGACTCGGAATGGCGTGAGACATTACGAGGCGCCTCCGTGTGCCAAAAATAGGCCGCGGGCACTGCCGTACCCAAAAATACCCGCCCGAATGCCGGGGCGCCAAGTTCGCCCAGCGGAAAAAGGCCACAAAAACGGGTGGGCTATAGCCTTGGGGGGTGGGGCTGGCCCACTTCGTCCGCAAGACTCGGAATGGCGCGAGACTTTGCGAGGGCCCTCCGTGTGCCAAAAATAGCCGCGGGCACAGCCGCGCCCAAAAATAACCGCCCGAAGGCCGGGGCGCCAAGTTCGTCCAACGGAAAAAGGCCACAAAAACGGGTGGGCTATAGCCTTGGGGGGTCGGGCTGGCCGACTTCGTCCGCCGGACTCGGAATGGCGCGAGACTTTACGAGGGGCCTCCGTGTGCCAAAAATAGGCCGCGGGCACAGCGCCCCCCAAAATAACCGCCCGATGGCCGGGGCGCCAAGTTCGTCCAGCGGAAAAAGGCCACAAAAACGGGTGGGCTATAGCCTTGGGGGGTGGGGCTGGCCAACTTCGTCCGCCGGACTAGGAATGGCGCGAGACTTTGCGAGGCGCCTCTGTGTGACAAAAATAGGCCGCGGGCACAGCCGCGCCCAAAAATACCCGCCCAAAGGCCGGGTCGCCAAGTTCGTCCATCGGAAAAAGGCAACAAAAACGGGTGGGCTATAGGCTTTGGGGGTGGGGCTGGCCAACTTCGTCCGCCGGACTCGGAATGGCGCGAGACTGTGCGAGGCACCCCCGTGTGCCAAAAATAGGCCGCGGGCACAGCCGCGCCCAAAGATACCCGCCCAAAGGCCGGGGCGCCGAGTTCGTTCAGCGGAAAAAGGCCACAAAAACGGGTGGGCTATAGCCTTGGGGGGTGGGGCTGGCCAACTTCGTCCGCCGGAATCGGAATGGCGCGAGACTTTGCGAGGGGCCTCCGTGTGCCAAACATAGGGCGCGGGCACAGCCGCGCCCAAAAATTCCCGCCCGAAGGCCGGGGCGCCAAGTTCGTCCAACGGAAAAAGGCCACAAAAATGGGTGGGCTATAGCCCTGGGGGGTGGGGCTAGCCAACTTCGTCCGCCGGACTCGGAATGGTGCGAGACTTTTCGAGGGGCCTCTGTGTGCCAAAAATAGGGCGCGGGCACAGCCGCGCCCAAAGATACCCGCCCAAAGGCCGGGGCGCCAAGTTCGTCCAACGAAAAAAGGCCACAAAAACGGGTGGGCTATAGCTTTGGGGGGTGGGGCTGGCCAACTTCGTCCGCCGGACTCGGAATGGCGCGAGACTTTGTGAGGTGCCTCCGTCTGCCAAAAATAGGCCGCGGGCACAGCCGCGGCCAAAAATACCCGCCCGAAGGCCGGGGCGCCAAGTTCGTCCAGTGGAAAAAGGCCACAAAAACGGGTGGGCTATAGCCTTGGGGGGTGGGGCTGGCCCACTTCGTCCGCCCGACTCGGAATGGCGCGAGACTTTGCGAGGGCCCTCCGTGTGCCAAAAATAGGCCGCGGGCACAGCCGCGCCCAAAAATAACCACCCGATGGCCGGGGCGCCAAGTTCGTCCAGCGGAAAAAGGCCTCAAAAACGGGTGGGCTATAGCCTTGGGGGGTGGGGCTGGCCCACTTCGTCCGCCCGACTCGGAATGGCTCGAGACTTTGCGAGGGCCCTCCGTGTGCCAAAAATAGGCCGCGGGCACAGCCACGCCCAAAAATAACCCCCCGAAGGCCGGGGCGCCACGTTCGTCCAGCGGAAAAAGGCCTCAAAAACGGGTGGGCTATAGCCTTGGGGGGTGGGGCTAGCCCACTTCGTCGACCAGACTCGGAATGGCGCGGGAATTTGGGAGGGGCCTCCGTGTGCCAAAATTAGGCTGCGGGCACAGCCACGCCCAAAAATAACCGCCCGAAGGCCGAGGCGCCAAGTTCGTCCAGCGGAAAAAGGCCACAAAAACGGGTGGGCTGTAGACTTGGGGGGTGGGGCTGGCCCACTTCATCCGCCGGACTCGGAATGGCGCGACACTTTGCGAGGGTCCTCCGTCTGCCAAAAATAGGCCGCGGGCAAGGCCGCGCCCAAAAAGAACCGTCCGAAGGCCGGGGCGTCAAGTTCGTCCAGCGGAAAATGGCCACAAAAACGGGTGGCCTATAGCCTTGGGGGGTGGGGCTGGCCAACTTCGTCCGCCGGACTCGGAATGGCGCGAGACTTTGCGAGGGCCCTCCGTGTGCCAAAAATAGGCCGCGGGCAAGTCCGCGCCCAAAAAGAACCGTCCGAAGGCCGGGGCGCCAAGTTCGTCCAGCGGAGAAAGGCCACAAAAACGGGTGGGCTATAGCCTTGGGGGGTGGGGCTCCCCAACTTCGTCCGCCAGACTCGGAATGGCGCGAGACTTTGCGAGGGCCCTCCGTGTGTGAAAAATAGGCCGCGGGCACTGCCGCGCCCAAAAATAACCGCCCGAAGGCCGGGGCGCCAATGTCCTGCGGAAAAAGGCCACAAAAACGGGTGGGCTATAGCCTTGGGAGGTGGGGATGGCCAAACTCGTCCGCCGGACTCGGAATGGCGCGAGACTTTGCGAGGGGCCTCCGTGTGTCAAAAATAGGCCGCAGCCTCAGCCGTGCCCAAAAATAACAGCCCGAAGGCCGGGGCGCCAAGTTCGTCCAGCGGAAAAAGGCCACAAAAACGGGTGGGCTATAGCCTTGGGAGGTGGGGCTGGCCAACTTCGTCCGCCGGACTCGGAATGGTGCGCGACTTTGCGAGGGGCCTCCGTGTGCCAAAAATAGGCCGCGGGCACAGCCGCGCCCAAAAATAACCCCCCGAAGGCCGGGGCGCCAAGTTCGTCCAGCGGAAAAAGGCCTCAAAAACGGGTGGGCTATAGCCTTGAGGGGTGGGGCTGGCCCACTTCGTCCACCAGACTCGGAATGGCGCGGGAATTTGGGAGGGGCCTCCGTGTGCCAAAATTAGGCCGCGGGCACAGCCACGCCCAAAAATAACCGCCCGAAGGCCGAGGCGCCAAGTTCGTCCAGCGGAAAAAGGCCAAAAAAACGGGTGGGCTGTAGACTTGGGGGGTGGGGCTTGCCCACTTCATCCGCCGGACTCAGAATGGCGCGACACTTTGCGAGGGCCCTCCGTGTGCCAAAAATAGGCCGCGGTCACAGCCGCGCCCAAAAATAACCCCCCGAAGGCTGGGGCGCCAAGTTCGTCCAGCGGAAAAAGGCCACAAAAACGGGTGGACTATAGCCTTGGGAGGTGGGGCTGGCCAACTTTGACCGCCGGACTCGGAATGGCGCGAGGCTTTGTTAGGGGCCTCCGTGTGCCAAAAATAGGGCGCGGGCACAGCCGCGCCCAAAAATAACCGCCCGAAGGCCGGGGCGCCAAGTTCGTCCAGCGGAGAAAGGCCACAAAAACGGGTGGGCTATAGCCTTGGGGGGTGGGGCTGGCCAACTTCGTCCGCCGGACTCGGAATGGCGCGAAACATTGCGAGGGGCCTCCGTGTGCCAAAAATAGGCCGCGGGCACAGCCGCGCCCAAAAATAACCCACCGAAGGTCGGCGCGCCCAAACCCCCCAGCGGAAAAATGGCCAAAAAACGGGTGGGCTATAGCCTTGGTGGGGGGCGCCGGCGAAGTTCGTCCGCCGGACTCGGAATGGGGCGAGACTTTGCGAGTGGCCTCCGCGTGACAAAAATAGGCCGCGGGCACAGCCGCGCCCAAAAATAACCCACCGAAGGTCGGCGCGCCCAAACCCCCCAGCGGAAAAATGGCCAAAAAACGGGTGGGCTATAGCCTTGGTGGGTGGGGCCGGCGAAGTTCGTCCGCCGGACTCGGAATGGGACGAGACTTTGCGAGGGGCCTCGGGGTGCCAAAAATAGGCTGCGGACACAGCCGCACCCAAAAATAATCCCCCGAAGGTCGGCGCGCCCAAACCCCCAAGCGGAAAAATGGCCAAAAAACGGGTGCGCTATAGCCTTGGGGGGACGGGCTGGCCCACTTCGTTCGCCGGACTCGGAATGGGGCGAGACTTTACGAGTGGACTCCGCGTGCCAAAAATAGGCCGCGGGCACAGCCGCGCCCAAAAATAATCCCCCGAAGGTCGGCGCGCCCAAACCCCCCAGCGCAAAAATGGCCAAAAAACGGGTGCGCTATAGCCTTGGGGGTAGGGGCTGGCCCACTTCGTCCGCCGGACTCCGAATGGGGCGAGACTTTGACAGCGGCCTACGCGTGCGAAAAATAAGCCACGGGCACAGCCGCGCCCAAAAATAACCCCCCGAAGGCTGGGGCGCCAAGTTCGTCCAGCGGAAAAAGGCCACAAAAACGGGTGGACTATAGCCTTGGGAGGTGGGGCTGGCCAACTTTGACCGCCGGACTCGGAATGGCGCGAGGCTTTGTTAGGGGCCTCCGTGTGCCAAAAATAGGGCGCGGGCACAGCCGCGCCCAAAAATAACCGCCCGAAGGCCGGGGCGCCAAGTTCGTCCAGCGGAGAAAGGCCACAAAAACGGGTGGGCTATAGCCTTGGGGGGTGGGGCTGGCCAACTTCGTCCGCCGGACTCGGAATGGCGCGAAACATTGCGAGGGGCCTCCGTGTGCCAAAAATAGGCCGCGGTCACAGCCGCGCCCAAAAATAACCGCCCGAAGGCCGGGGCGCCCAGTTCGTCCAGCGGAGAAAGGCCACAAAAACGGGTGGGCTATAGCCTTGGTGGGTGGGGCTGGCCAACTTCGTCCGCCGGACTCGGAATGGCGCGAGACTTTTCGAGGGCCCTCCGTGTGCCAAAAATAGGCCGCGGACAAAGCCGCACCCAAAAATAAGCACCCGAAGGTCGTGGTGCCAAAACCCCCCAGCGGAAAAATGGCCAAAATACGGGTGGGCTATAGCCTTGGTGGGGGGCGCGGGCGAAGTTCGTCCGCCGGACTCGGAATGGGGCGAGACTTTGCGAGGGGCCTCGGGGAGCCAAAAATAGGCCGCGGGCAAAGCCGCGCCCGAAGGTCGTGGTGCCAAAACCCACCAGCAGAAAAATGGCCAAAAAACGGGTGGCCAATAGCCTTGGTGGGGGGCGCGGGCGAAGTTCGTCCGCCGGACTCGGAATGGGGCGAGACCTTGCGAGGGGCCTCGGGGTGACTAAATTAAGCCGCGGGCAAAACCGCGCCCAAAAATAAGTACCCGAAGGTCGTGGTGCCAAAACCCTCCAGCGGAAAAATGGCCAAAAAACGGGTGGGCTATAGCCTTGGTGGGGGGCGCGGGCGAAGTTCGTCCGCCGGACTCGGAATGGGCCGAGACCTTGCGAGGGGCCTCGGAGTACCAAAATAAGCCGCGGGCACAGCCACGCCCAAAAATAAGCGCCCGAAGGTCGTGGTGCCAAAACCCCCCAGCGGAAAAATGGCCAAAAAACGGGTTGGCTATAGCCTTGGTGGGGGGCGCGGGCGAAGTTCGTCCGCCGGACTCGGAATGGGGTGAGACTTTGCGAGGGGCCTCGGGGTGCCAAAAATAAGCCGCGGTAAAAGCCGCGCCCAAAAATAAGCCCCCGAAGGTCGTGGTGCCAAAACCCCCCAGCGGAAAAATGGCCAAAAAACGGGTGGGCTATGGCCTTGGTGGGGGGCGCGGCCGAAGTTCGTCCGCCGGACTCGGAATGGGGCGAGACTTTGCGAGGGGCCTCGGAGTACCAAAATAAGCCGCGGGCACAGCCACGCCCAAAAATAAGCGCCCGAAGGTCGTGGTGCCAAAACCCCCCAGCGGAAAAATGGCCAAAAAACGGGTTGGCTATAGCCTTGGTGGGGGGCGCGGGCGAAGTTCGTCCGCCGGACTCGGAATGGGGTGAGACTTTGCGAGGGGCCTCGGGGTGCCAAAAATAAGCCGCGGTAAAAGCCGCGCCCAAACATAATCCCCCGTAGGTCGTGGTGCCAATACCCCCCTGCGGAAATATGGCCAAAAAACGGGTGGGCTATGGCCTTGTGGGGGGCGGGCGAGTTCGTCCGCCGGACTCCGAATGGGACGAGACTTTGCGAGGGGCCTCGGGGTACCAAATATAAGCCGCGGGCAAACCCGCGCCCAAAAATAAACCCCCGAAGGTCGTGGTACAGAAACCCCCCAGCGGAAAAATGGCCAAAAAACGGGTGGGCTATAGCCTTGGTGGGGGGCGCGGCCGAAGTTCGTCCGCCGGACTCGGAATGGGGCGAGACTTTGCGAGGGGCCTCGGGGTGCCAAAAATAAGCCACGGCCAAAGCCGCACCCAAAAATAAGCGCCCGAAGGTCGTGGTGCCAAAACCCCCCAGCGGAAAAATGGCCAAAAAACGGGTGGAGCCTTGGTCGGGGGCGCGGGTGAAGTTCGTCCGCCGGACTTGGAATGGGGCGAGACTTTGCGAGGGGTCTCATGGTACCAAAACTAAACCGCGGGTAAAGCCGCGACCAAAAATAAGCGCCCGAAGGTCGTGGTGCCAAATCCCCCCAGCGTAAAAATGGCCAAAAAACGGGTGGGCTATAGCCTTGGTGGGGGGCGCGGGCGAAGTTCGTTTGCCGGACTCGGAATGGGGCGAGACTTTGCGAGGGGCCTTGGGGTGCCAAAAATAAGCCGCGGGCAAAACCGCGCCCAAAAATAAGTACGCGAAGGTCGTGGTGCCAAAACCTTCCAGCGGAAAAATGGCCAAAAAATGGGTGGGCTGTAGCATTGGTGGGGGGCGCGGGCGAAGTTCGTCCGCCGGACTCGGAATGGGGCGAGACCTTACGAGGGGCCTCGGGGTGCCAAAATAAGCCACGGGCACAGCCGCTCCAGAAAATAAGCGCCGGAAGGTCGTGGTGCCAAAACCCCCCAGCGGAAAAATGGCCAAAAAACGGGTGGGCTATAGCCTTGGTGGTGGGCGTGGGCGAAGTTCGTCCGCTGGACTCGGAATGGGGCGAGACTTTGCGAGGGGCCTTGGGGTGCCAAAAATAAGCCGCGGTCAAAGCCACGCCCAAAAATAAGCCCCCGAAGGTCGTGGTGCCAAAACCCCCCAGCGGAAAAATGGCCAAAAAACGGGTGGAGCCTTGGTGGGGGGCGCAGGTGAAGTTCGTCCGCCGGACTCGGAATGGGGCGAGACTTTGCGAGGGGTCTCAGGGTACCAAACTAAGCTGCGGGCAAAGCCGCGACTAAAATTAAGCGCCCAAGGTCGTGGTACCAAAACCCCAGCGGAAAATTGGCCAATAAACGGGTGGGCTATAGCCTTGGTGGGGAGTGCGGGTGAAGTTCGTCCGCCGGACTTGGAATATGGCGAGACTTTGTGAGGGGCCTCGGGGTGCCAAAAATAAGCCGCGGGCAAAGCCGCGCCCGAAGGGCGTGGTGCCAAAACCCCCCAGCGAAAAAATGGCCAAAAAACGGGTGGCAATAGCCTTGGTGGGGGACGCAGGCGAAGTTCGTCCGCCGGACTCGGAATGGGGTTAGACTTTGCGAGGGGCCTTGGGGTGCCAAAGATAAGCCGTGGGCAAAGCCGCGCCCAAAAATAAGCCCCCGAAGGTCGTGGTGCCAAATCCCCCCAGCGTAAAAATGGCCAAAAAACGGGTGGGCTATAGCCTTGGTGGGGGGCGCGGGCGAAGTTCGTTTGCCGGACTCGGAATGGGGCGAGACTTTGCGAGGGGCCTCAGGGTGCCAAAAATAAGCCGCGGACAAAACCGCGCCCAAAAATAAGTACCCGAAGGTCGTGGTGCCAAAACCCTCCAGCGGAAAAATGGCCAAAAAATGGGTGGGCTATAGCCTTGGTGGGGGGCGCGGGCAAAGTTCGTCCGCCGGACTCGGGATGGGGCGAGACCTTGCGAGGGGCCTCGGGGTGACAAAATAAACCGCGGGCACAGCCGCGCCCAAAAATAAGCGCCCGAAGGTCGTGGTGCCAAAACCCCCCAGTGGAAAAATGGCCAAACAACGGGTGGGCTATAGCCTTGGTGGGGGGCGTGGGCGAAGTTCGTCCGCTGGACTCGGAATGGGGCGAGACTTTGCGAGGGGCCTCAGGGTGCCAAAAATAAGCCGCGGACAAAACCGCGCCCAAAAATAAGTACCCGAAGGTCGTGGTGCCAAAACCCTCCAGCGGAAAAATGGCCAAAAAATGGGTGGGCTATAGCCTTGGTGGGGGGCGCGGGCAAAGTTCGTCCGCCGGACTCGGGATGGGGCGAGACCTTGCGAGGGGCCTCGGGGTGCCAAAATAAACCGCGGTCACAGACACGGCCAAAAATAACCCACCGAAGGTCGGCGCGCCCAAACCCCCCAGCGGAAAAATGGCCAAAAAACGGGTGGGCTATAGGCTTGGGGGGAGGGGCTGGCCAACTTCGTCCGCCGGACTCGGAATGGGGCGAGACTTTGCAAACGGCCTCCGCGTGCCAAAAATAGGCCGCGGGCACAGACACGCCCAAAAATAACCCCCCGAAGGTCGGCGCGCCCAAACCCCCCAGCGGAAAAATGACCAAAAAACGGGTGGGCTATAGCCTTGGGGGGAAGGGCTGGCCAACTTCGTCCGCCGGACTCGGAATGGGACGAGACTTTGTGAGCGGCCTCCGCGTGCCAAAAATAGGCCACGGGCACAGCAGCGCCCAAAAATAACCCCCCGAAGGTCAGCGCGCCCAAACCCCCCAGCGGAAAAATGGCCAAAAAACGGGTGGGCTATAGCCTTGGGGGGAGGGGCTGGCCCACTTCGTCCGCCGGACTCGGAAAGGGGCGAGACATTGCAAGCGGCCTCCGCGTGACAAAAAGAGGCCGCGGGCACTGCCGCGCCCAAAAATAACCCCCCGAAGGTCGGCGCGCCCAAACCCCCCAGCGGAAAAATGGCAAAAAAACGGGTGGGCTGTAGCCTTGGGGGGAGGGGCTGGCCAACTTCGTCTGCCGGACTCGGAATGGGGCTAGACTTTGCGAGCGGCCTCCGCGTGCCAAAAATAGGCAGCGGGCACAGCCTCGCCCAAAAATAACCTCCCGAAGGCCGGGGTGCCAAGTTCGTCCAGCGGAAAAATGGCCAAAAAACGGGTGAGCTATAGCCTTGGGGGGTGGTGCTGGCCCACTTCGTCCGCCGGACACGGAATGGCGCGAGACTTTGCGAGGGACCTCCGTGTGCCAAAAATAGGCCGCGGGCACAGCCGCGCCCAAAAATAACCGTACGAAGGCCGGGGCGCCAAGTTCGTCCAGCGGAAAAAGGCCTCAAAAACTGGTGGGCTATAGCCTTGGGGGGTGGGGCTGGCCGACTTCGTCCGCCGGACTCGGAATGGAGCGAGACTTTCCGAGGGCCCTCCATGTGCCAAAAATAGGACGTGGGAACAGCCGCGCACAAAAATAACCGCCCGAAGGCCGGGGTGCCAAGTTTGTCCAATGGAAAAAGGCCACAAAAACGGGTGGGCTATAGCCTTTGGGGGTGGGGCTGGCCAACTTCATCCGCCGCACTCGGAATGGCGCGAGACTTTGCGAGGGGCCTCCGTGTGCCAAAAATAGCCGGCGGGTACAGCCGCGTCCAAAAATAACCACCCGAAGACCGGGGCGCCAAGTTCGTCCCGCGGAAAAAGGCCACAAAAACGGGTGGGCTATAGCCTTGGGGGGTGGGGCTGGCCAACTTCGTCCGCCGGACTCGGAATGGAGCGAGACTTTGCGTGGGCCCTCCGTGTGCCAAAAATAGGCCGCGGGCACAGCCGGGCCCAAAAATAACCGCCCGAAGGCCGGGGCGAAAGTTCGTCCAGCGGAAAAAGGCCTCAAAAACGGGTGGGCTATAGCCTTGGGGGGTGGGGCTGGCCAACTTCGTCCGCCGGACTTGGAATGGCGCGAGACTTTGCGAGGGCCCTCCGTGTGCCAAAAATAGGCCGCGGGCACAGCCGCGCCAAAAAATAACCGCCCGAACGCCGGGGCGCCAAGTTCGTCCAGCGGAAAAAGGCCACAAAAACGGGTGGGCTATAGCCTTGGGGGGTGGGGATGGCCAACTTCGTCCGCCGGACTCGGAATGGCGCGAGACTTTGCGAGGGCCCTCCATGTGAACAAAATAGGCCGCGGGCACAGCCGAGCCCAAAAATAACCGCCTGATGGCCGGGGCGCCAAGTTCGTCCAGCGGAAAAAGGCCACAAAAACGGGTGGGCTATAGCCTTGGGGGGTGGGGCTAGCCAACTTCCTCCGTCGGAATCGGAATGGCGCGAGACTTTACGAGGGCCCTCCGTGTGCCAAAAATAGTCCGCGGGCACAGCCGCGCCCAAAAATAACCGCCCGAAAGCCGGGGCGCCACGTTCGTCCAGCGGAAAAAGGTCACAAAAATGGGTGGGCTATAGCGTTGGGGGGTGGGGCTGGCCCACTTCGTCCGCCAGACTCGGAATGGCGCGAGACTTTGGGAGGGGCCTCCGTGTGCCAGAAATAGGGCGCGGGCACAGCCGCGCCCAAAAATAACCGCCCCAAGGCTGGGGCGCCAAGTTCGTCCAGCGGAAAAAGGCCACAAAAACGGTTGGGCTATAGCCTTGGGGGGTGGGGCTGGCCAACTTCGTCCGCCGCACTCGGAATGGCGTGAGACTTTTCGAGGGCCCTCCGTGTGCCAAAAATAGGCCGCGGTCACAGCCGCGCCCAAAAATAACCGCCCGAAGGCCGGGGCGCCATGTTCGTCCAGCGGAAAAAGGCCACAAAAACGGGTGTGCTATAGCCTTGGGGGGTGGGGCTGGCCAACTTCGTCCGCCGGACTCGGAATGGCGCGAGACTTTTCGAGGGCCCTCCGTGTGCCAAAAATAGGCCGTGGGCACAGCCGCGCCCAAAAATAACCGTCCGAAGGCCGGGGCGCCAAGTTCGTCCATCGGAAAAAGGCCACAAAAACGGGTGGGCTACATCCTTGGGAGGTGGGGCTGGCCAACTACGTCCGCCGGATTAGGAATGGCGTAAGACGTTGCGAGGGGCCTCCGTGTGCCAAAAATAGGCCGCGGGCACAGCCACGCCCAAAAATAAACGCCCGAAGGCCGGGGCGCCAAGTTCGTCCAGCGAAAAAAGTCCACAAAAACGGGTGGGCCATAGCCTTGGGGGGTGGGGCTGGCCAACATCGTCCGCCGGACTCGGAATGGCGCGAGACTTTGCGAGGGCCCTCCGTGTGCCAAAACTAGGCCGTGGGCACAGCCGCGCCCAAAAATAACCGCCCGAAGGCCAGGGCGCCAAGGTCGTCCAGCGGAAAAAGGCCACAAAAACGGGTGGGCTATAGCCTTGGGAGGTGGGGCTGCCCAACTTCGTCCGCCGGACTCGGAATGGCGCGAGGCGTTGCGAGGAGCCTCCGTGTGCCAAAAATAGGCCGCGGGCACAGCCGTGCCAAAAAATAACCGCCCCAAGTCCGGGGCGCCAACTTTGTCTAGCGGAAAAAGGCCACAAAAACGGGTGGGCTATAGCCTTGGGGGGTGGGGCTGGCCAACTTCGTCCGCCGGACTCTGAATGGCGCGAGACTTTGCGAGGGGCCTCCGTGTGCCAAAAATAGGCCGCGGGCACAGCCGTGCCAAAAAATAACCGCCCTGTAGGCCGGGGCGCCATGTTCGTCCAGCGGAAAAAGGCCACAAAAACG
This sequence comes from Citrus sp. QX-2021, assembly GCA_030444885.1. Classification (NCBI taxonomy): domain Eukaryota; kingdom Viridiplantae; phylum Streptophyta; class Magnoliopsida; order Sapindales; family Rutaceae; genus Citrus; species Citrus sp. QX-2021. The sequence continues at coordinate 43,429 of JAUJEF010000297.1, read as the reverse complement.
GGTGGGCTATAGCCTTGGGAGGTGGGGCTGGCCAACTTCGTCCGCCGGACTCGGAATGGCGCGAGACTTTGCAAGGGGCCTCCGTGTGCCAAAAATAGGCCTTGGGCACAGCCACGTCCAAAAATAACCACCCGAAGGCCCGGGCGCCAAGTTCGTCCAGCGGAAAAAGGCCACAAAAACGGGTGGGCTATATAGCCTTGGGAGGTGGGGCTGGCCCACTTCGTCCGCCGGACCCAGAATGGCGCGAGACTTTGTGAGGGGCCTCCGTGTGCCAAAAATAGGCCGCGGGCACAGCCACGCCCAAAAATAACCGCCCGAAGGCTGGGGCGCCAAGTTCATCCAGCGGAAAAAGGCCACAAAAACGGGTGGGCTATAGCCTTGGGGGGTGGGGCTGGCCAACTTCGTCCGCCGGACTCGGAATGGCACGAGACTTTACGAGGGCCCTCCGTGTGCCAAAACTAGGCCGCGGCCACAGCCGCGCCCAAAAATAACCACCCGGAGGCCGGGGCGCCAAGTTCGTCCAGCGGAAAAAGGCCACAAAAACGGGTGGACCATAGGCTTGGGAGGTGGGGCTGGCCAACTTCGTCCGCCGGACTCGGAATGGCGCGAGACTTTGCGAGGGGCCTCCGTGTGCCAAAAATAGGCCGTGGCCACAGACGCGCCCAAAAATAACCGCCTGAAGGCCGGGGCGCCAAGTTCGTCCAGCGGAAAAAGGCCACAAAAACGGGTGGGCTATAGCCTTGGGGGGTGGGGCTGGCACACTTTGTCCGCCGGACTCGGAATGGCGCGAGACTTTGTGAGGGGCCTCCGTGTACCAAAACTAGGCCGCGGGCACAGCCGCGCCTAAAAAAAACCGCCCGACGGCCAGGGCGCCAAGTTCGCCCAGCGGAAAAAGGCCACAAAAACGGGTGGGCTATAGCCTGGGGGGTGGGGCTGGCAACCTTCGTCTGCCGGACTCGGAATGATGCGAGACTTTGCGAGGGGCCTCCGTGTGCGGAAAATAGGCAGCGGGCTCATTCGCGCCCAAAAATAACCGCCCGAAGGCCGGGGCGCCAAGTTCGTCCAGCGGAAAAAGGCCACAAAAACGGGTGGGCTATAGCCTTGGGGAGTGGGGCTGGCCCACTTCGTCCGCCGGACTCGGAATGGCACGAGACTTTGCGAGGGGCCTCCGTGTGCCAAAAATAGCCCGCGGGCACAGCCGCGCCCGAAAATAACCGCCCGAAGGCCGGGGCGCCAAGTTCGTCCAGCGGAAAAAGGCCACAAAAACGGGTGGGCTATAGCCTTGGGGGGTGAGGCTGGCAAACTTCGTCTGCCGGGCTCGGAATGGGGCGAGACTTTGCGAGCGGCCTCTGTGTGCCAAAAATAGGCCGCGGGCACAGCTGCGCCCAAAAATAACCGAACGAAGGCCGGGCGCCATGTTCTTCCAGCGGAAATAGGCAACAAAAACGGTTGAGCTATAGCCTTGGGGGGTGGGGCTGGCCAACTTCGTCCGCCGGACTCGGAATGGGGCGAGACTTTGCGAGCGGCCTCCGTGTGCCAAAAATAGGCCGTGGTCACAGCCGTGCCCAAAAATAACCTCGCAAAGGCCGGGGCGCCAAGTTCGTCCAGTGGAAAAAGGCCACAAAATCGGGTGGGCCATAGCCTTTGGGGAGTGGGGCTGGCAACCTTCGTCCACCGGACTCCGAATGGGGTATACTTTACGAGCGGCCTTTGTTTGCCAAAAATAGGCCGCGGGCACAGGCGCGGTCAAAAATTACCGCCCGAAGGACGGTGCACCAAGTTCGTCCAGCGGAAAAAGGCCACAAATACAGGTTGGCTTTAGCCTTGGGGGGTGGGGCCGGTAACCTTCGTCCGCCGGACTCGGAATCGGAGGAGACTTTGCGAACGGCCTCCGTGTGCCAAAAATAGGCCGCGGGCACAGTCGCGCCCGAAAATAACCGCCCGAAGGCCGGGGCGGCAGGTTCGTCCAGCGGAAAAAGGCTACAAAAACGGGTGGGCTATAGCCTTGGGGGGTGGGGCTGGCCAAGTTCGTCCGCCGGACTCGGAATCGGATGAGACTTTGCGAGTGGACTCCGTGTGCCACAAATAGGCCGCGGGCACAGCCGCGCCCAAAAATAACCCCCCGAAGGACAGGGCGCCAAGTTCGTCCAGCGGAAAAAGGCCACAAAAACGGGTAGGCTATAGCCTTGGGGGGTGGGGTTGGCCAAGTCCGTCCGCCGGACTCAGAATCGGATGAGACTTTGCGAGCGGCCTCCGTGTGCCAAAAATAGGTCGCGGTCAAAGCCGCGCCCAAAAATATCAGCCCGAAGTCCGGGGCGCCAAGTTCGTCCAGCGGAAAAAGGCCACAAAAACGGGTTGGCTTTAGCCTTGGGGGGTGGGGCCGGTAACCTTCGTCCGCCGGACTCGGAATCGGAGGACACTTTGCGAACGGCCTCTGTGTGCCACAAATAAGACGCGGGCACAGCTGCGCCCAAAAATAACCGCCCGAAGGCTGGGGCGCCAAGTTCGTCCAGCGGAAAAAGGCCACAAAAACGGGTGGGCTATAGCCTTGGGGGGTGGGGCTGGTCAAGTTCGTCCGCCGGACTCGGAATCGGATGAGACTTTGCGAGCGGCCTCCGTGTGGTAAAAATAGGCCGCGGGCACAGCCGCGCCCAAAAATATCAGCCCGAAGTCCGGGGCGCCAAGTTCGTCCAGCGGAAAAAGGCCACAAAAACGGGTGGGCTATAGACTTGGGGGGTAGGGCTGGCCAAGTCCGTCCGCCGGACTCAGAATCGGATGAGACTTTGCGACCAGCCTCCATATACCAAAAATAGGCCGCGGGCACAGCCGCGCCCAAAAATTACTGCCCGAAGGCCGGGGCGCCAAGTTCGTCCAGCGGAAAAAGGCCACAAAAACGGGTAGGCTATAGCCTTGGGGGGTGGGGCCGGCCAAGTTCGTCCGCCGGACTCGGAATAGGATGAGACTTTGCGAACGGTCTCTGTGTGCCACAAATAAGACGCGGGCACAGCCGCGCCCAAAAATAACCGCCCGAAGGCTGGGGCGCCAAGTTCGTCCAGCGGAAAAAGGCCACAAAAACGGGTGGGCTATAGCCTTGGGGGGTGGGGCTGGCCAAGTTCGTCCGCCGGACTCGGAATCGGATGAGACTTTGCGAGCGGCCTCCGTGTGGTAAAAATAGGCCGCGGGCACAGCCGCGCCCAAAAATATCAGCCCGAAGTCCGGGGCGCCAAGTTCGTCCAGCGGAAAAAGGCCACAAAAACGGGTGGGCTATAGACTTGGGGGGTAGGGCTGGCCAAGTCCATCCGCCGGACTCAGAATCGGATGAGACTTTGCGACCAGCCTCCATGTGCCAAAAATAGGCCGCGGGCACAGCCGCGCCCAAAAATTACTGCCCGAAGGCCGGGGCGCCAAGTTCGTCCAGGGGAAAAAGCCCACAAAAACGGGTGGGCTATAGCCTTGGGGGGTGGGGCTGGCCAAGTTCGTCCGCCGGACTCGGAATGGGGCAAGACATTGCGAGCGGCCTACGTGTGCCAAAAACAGGCGGCGGGAACAGCCGCGCCAAAAACTAACGGCCCGAAGGCCGGGGCGCCAAGTTCCTCCAGCGGGAAAAGGCCACAAAAACAGGTGGGCTATAGCCTTGGGGGGTGGGGCTGGCCAAGTTCTTCCGCCGGACTCGGAATCGGAGGAAACTTTGCGAGCGGCCTTGGTGTTCCAAAAATAGGCCGCGGGCACAGCCGCGTCCAAAAATAACAGCCCGAAGGGCGGGGCGCCAAGTTCTTCCAGCGGAAACAGGCCACAAAAATGGGTGGGCTATAGCCTTGGGGGGTGGGGCTGGCTAAGTTCGTCCGCCGGACTCAGAATCGGATGAGACTTTGCGACCAGCCTCCATGTGCCAAAAATAGGCCGCGGGCACAGCCGCGCCCAAAAATTACTGCCCGAAGGCCGGGGCGCCAAGTTCGTCCAGGGGAAAAAGCCCACAAAAACGGGAGGGCTATAGCCTTGGGGGGTGGGGCTGGCCAAGTTCGTCCGCCGGACTCGGAATGGGGCAAGACATTGCGAGCGGCCTACGTGTGCCAAAAACAGGCGGCGGGAACAGCCGCGCCAAAAACTAACGGCCCGAAGGCCGGGGCGCCAAGTTCCTCCAGCGGGAAAAGGCCACAAAAACAGGTGGGCTATAGCCTTGGGGGGTGGGGCTGGCCAAGTTCTTCCGCCGGACTCGGAATCGGAGGAAACTTTGCGAGCGGCCTTGGTGTTCCAAAAATAGGCCGCGGGCACAGCCGCGTCCAAAAATAACAGCCCGAAGGGCGGGGCGCCAAGTTCTTCCAGCGGAAACAGGCCACAAAAACGGGTGGGCTATAGCCTTGGGGGGTGGGGCTGGCTAAGTTCGTCCGCCGGACTCAGAATCGGATAAGACTTTGCGAGCGGCCTCCGTGTGCCACAAATAGGCCGCGGGCACAGCTGTGCCTAAAATTAACGGCCCGAAGGCAGGGGCGCCAAGTTCGTCCAGCGGAAAAAGGCCACAAAAACGGGTGGGCTATAGCCTTGGGGGGTGGGACCGGCCAAGTTCGTCCGCCGGACTCAGAATAGGATGAGACTTTACGAGCGTCCTCCGCGTGCCAAAAATAGGCCGCGGACACAGCCGTGACCAATAATAACAGCCCGAAGGCCGGTGCACCAAGTTCGTCCAGCGGAAAAAGGCCACAAAAACGGGTGGGCTATCGCCTTGGTGGGTGGGGCTGGCCAAGTTCGTCCGCCGGACTCGGAATCGCATGAGACTTTGCGAACGGATTCCGTGTGCCACAAATAAGTCTCGGACACAGCCGTGCCCAAAAATAACCCCCCGAAGGCTGGGGCGCCAAGTTCGTCCAGCGGAAAAAGGCCACAAAATCAGGTGGGCTATAGCCTTGGGGGTTGGGGCTGGCCAAGTCCATCCGCCGGACTCGGAATTTGGCGAGACTTTGCGAGCGGCCTCTGTGTGCCAAAAATAGGCCGCAGACACAGCTGGGCCCAAAAATAACCGCCCGAAGGCCAGGCGCCAAGTTTGTCATGCAGAAAAAGGCCACAAAAACAGGTGGGCTATAGCCTTGGGGGGTGGGGCTGGCCAAGTTCGTCCGCCGGACTCGGAATGGGACGACACTTTGTGAGCGGCTTCCATGTGTCAAAAATTGGCCACGGGCACAGTCGCGCCAAAAAATTACAGCCCGAAGGCCGGGGCGCCAAGTTCGTCCAGCGGAAAAAGGCCACAAAAACGGGTGGGCTATAGCCTCGGGGGGTGGGGCTGCCCAAGTTCGTCCGCCGGACTCGGAATGGGGCGAGACTTTGCGAGCGGCCTCTGTGTGTCAAAAATAGGCCACGGGCACAGCCGCGCCCAAAAATAGCCACCCGAACTCCGGGGCGCCAAGTTCGTCCAGCGGAAAAAGGCCACAAAAACGGGTGGGCTATAGCCTTGGGAGGTGGTGCCGGCCAAGTTTGTCCACCGGACTCGGAACGGGACGAGACTTTGCGAGCGGCATCCCTGTGCCAAAAATAGGCTGCAGGCACAGCCGCACCCAAAAATAACCACCCGAAGGCCGGGTCGCCAAGTTCGTCCAGCGGAAAAAGGCCACAAAAACGGGTGGGCTATCGCCTTGGTGGGTGGGGCTGGCCAAGTTCGTCCGCCGGAGTCGGAATCGTATGAGACTTTGCAAACGGCTTCCGTGTACCACAAATAAGTCTCGGGCACAGCCGTGCCCAAAAATAACCCCTCGAAGGCTGGGGCGCCAAGTTCATCCAGCGGAAAAAGGCCACAAAATCGGGTGGGCTATAGCCTTGGGGGTTGGGGCTGGCCAAGTCCATCCGCCGGACTCGGAATTTGGCGAGACTTTGCGAGCGGCCTCTGTGTGCCAAAAATAGGCCGCGGGCACAGCTGGGCCCAAAAATAACCGCCCGAAGGCCGGGGCGCCAAGTTTGTCATGCGGAAAAAGGCCACAAAAACGGGTGGGCTATAGCCTTGGGGGGTGGGGCTGGCCAAGTTCGTCCGCCGGACTCGGAATGGGACGACACTTTGTGAGCGGCTTCCATGTGCCGAAAATTGGCCACGGGCACAGTCTCGCCAAAAAATTACAGCCCGAAGGCCGGGGCGCCAAGTTCGTCCAGCGGAAAAAGGCCACAAAAACGGGTGGGCTATAGCCTCGGGGGGTGGGGCTGCCCAAGTTCTTCCGCCGGACTCGGAATGGGGCGAGACTTTGCGAGCGGCCTCTGTGTTTCAAAAATAGGCCACGGGCACAGCCGTGCCCAAAAATATCCACCCGAACTCCGGGGCGCCAAGTTCGTCCAGCGGAAAAAGGCCACAAAAACGGGTGGGCTATAGCCTTGGGAGGTGGTGCTGGCCAAGTTTGTCCACCGGACTCGGAACGGGATGAGACCTTGCGAGCGGCCTCCCTATGCCAAAAATAGGCTGCAGGCACAGCCGCACCCAAAAAGAACCACCCGAAGGCCGGGTCGCCAAGTTCGTCCAGCGGAAAAAGGCCACAAAAACGGGTGGGCTATAGCCTTGGGGAGTGGGGCTGCCCAAGTCCCTCCGCCGGACTCGGAATGGGGCGAGACTTTGCGAGCGGCTTCTGTGTGCCAAAAATAGGCCGCGGGCACAGTCGTGCCATAAACTAACGCACCGAAGGCCGGGGCGCCAAGTTCGTCCTGCGGAAAAAGGCACAAAAACGGGTAGGCTATAGACTTGGGGGGTGGGGCTGGTCAAGTTCGTCCGTCGGACTCGGATTGGGGCGAGACTATACGAGCGGCCTCCGTGTGCCAAAAATAGACGGCGGGCACTGCTGCGCCCAAAAATAACCGCCCGAAGGCCGGGGCGCCAAGTTCGTCCAGCGGAAAAAGGCCACAAAATCGGGTGCGCTATAGCCTTGGGGGGTAGGCTGGCCAAGTTTGTCCGCTGGACTCGGAATAGGATGAGACTTTGCGAGTGGCCTCCGTGTGCCAAAAATAGGCCTCGGGCACAGCCCCGCCCTAAAATAACTGCCCGAAGGCCGGGGCGCCAAGTTCGTCCAGCGCAAAAAGGCCACAAAAACGGGTGGGCTATATCCTTGGGAGGTGGTGCTGGCCAAGTTTGTCCACCGGACTCGGAATGGGACGAGACTTTGCGAGATGCCTCCGTACGCAAAACATCGGCCGCGGGCACAGGCGCACCCATAAATAACCGCCCGAAGGCCGGTGCGCCATGTTCGTCCAGCGGAAAAAGGCCACAAAAACGGGTGGGCTATAGCCTTGGGGGGTGGGGCTGGCCAAGTTCGTCCGCCGGACTCGGAATGGGGCGAGACTTTACGAGCAGCCTCTGTGTGCCAAAAATAGGCCGCGGGCACAGCCGCGCCCAAAAATTACTGCCCGAAGGCCGGGGCGCCAAGTTCGTCCAGGGGAAAAAGCCCACAAAAACGGGAGGGCTATAGCCTTGGGGGGTGGGGCTGGCCAAGTTCGTCCGCCGGACTCGGAATGGGGCAAGACATTGCGAGCGGCCTACGTGTGCCAAAAACAGGCGGCGGGAACAGCCGCGCCAAAAACTAACGGCCCGAAGGCCGGGGCGCCAAGTTCCTCCAGCGGGAAAAGGCCACAAAAACAGGTGGGCTATAGCCTTGGGGGGTGGGGCTGGCCAAGTTCGTCCGCCGGACTCGGAATGGGGCGAGACTTTGCGAGCAGCCTCTGTGTGCCAAAAATAGGCCGCGGGCACAGCCGTGCCCAAAAAATAACTACCCGAAGTCCTGGGCGCCATGTTCGTCCAGCGGAAAAAGGCCACAAAAACGGGTGGGCTATAGCATTGGGGGGTGGGGCTGCCCAAGTCCCTCCGCCGGACTCGGAATAGGGTGAGACTTTGCGAGCGGCCTCTGTGTGCCAAAAATAGGCCGCGGACACAGTCGCGCCGAAAAATAATGCTCTGAAGGCCGGGGCGCCAAGTTCGTCCAGCAGAAAAAGGCCACAAAAACGGGTGGGCTATAGCCTTGGGGGGGGGCTGGCCAACTTCGTCCGGCGGACTCGGAATCGGGTGAGACTTTGCGAGCGGCCTCTGTGTGCCAAAGATAGGCTATAGGCACAGCCGCACCCAAAAATAACCACCCGAAGGCCGGGTCGCCAAGTTCGTCCAGCGGAAAAAGGCCACAAAAACGGTTGGGCTATAGCCTTGGGGGGTGGGGCTGGCCAAGTTCGTCCGCCGGACTCGGAATGGGACGAGACTTTGCGAGCGGCTTCCATGTGCCGAAAATTGGCCATGGGCACAGCCACGCCAGAAAATTACAGCCCGAAGGCCGGGGCGCCAAGTTCGTCCAGCGGAAAAAGGCCACAAAAATGGGTGGGCTATAGCCTACGGGGGTGGGGCTGGCCAAGTTCGTCCGCCGGACTCGGAATGGGGCGAGACTTTGGGAGCGGCCTCTGTGTGGCAAAAATAGGCCGCGGGCACAGCCGCGCCCAAAAATAACCACCCGAAGTCCGCGGCGCCAAGTTCGTCCCGCGGAAAAAGGCCACAAAAACAGGTGGGCTATAGCCTTGGGAGGTGGTGCTGGCCACGTTTGTCCACCGGGCTCGGAATGGGACGAGACTTTGCGAGCGGCCTCCCTGTGCCAAAAATAGGCTGCAGGCAATGCCGCACCCAAAAATAACCACCCGAAGGCCTGGTCGCCATGTTCGTCCAACGGAAAAAGGCCACAAAAACGGGTGGGCTATAGCCTTGGGGGGTGGGGCTGCCCAAGTCCCTCCGCCGGACGCGGAATGGGGCGAGACTTGGCGAGCGGCCTCTGTGTGCCAAAAATAGGCCGCGGGCACAGTTACACGCAAAAATAACGCCCCGAAGGCCAGGGCGCCAAGTTCGTCCAGCAGAAAAAGGCCACAAAAACGGGTGGGCTATAGCCTTGGGGGGTGGCGCTGGCCAAGTTCGTCCGCCGGACTCGGAATGGGGCGAGACTTTGCGAGCGGCCTCTGTGTGCCAAAAATAGGCCACGGGCACAGCCGCGCCCAAAAAATAACCACCCGAAGTCCGGGGTGCCATGTTCGTCCAGCGGAAAAAGGCCACAAAAACGGGTGGGCTATAGCCTTGGGAGGTGGTGCTGGCCAAGTTTGTCCACCGGACTCGGAATGGGATGAGACTTTGCGAGCGGCCTCCCTGTACCAAAAATAAGCTGCAGGCACAGCCGTACCCAAAAATAACCACCCGAAGGCCGGGTCGCCAAGTTCGTCCAGCGGAAAAAGGCCACAAAAACGGGTGGGCTATTGCCTTGGGGGGTGGGGCTGGCCAAGTTCGTCCGCCGGACTCGGAATTGGATGAGACTTTGCGAGCGGCTTCCATGTGCCAAAAATTGGTCACGGCCACAGCCGCGCCAAAAAATTACAGCCCGAAGGCCGAGGCGCCAAGTTTGTCCAGCGGAAAAAGGCCACAAAAACGGGTGGGCTATAGCCTCGGGGGGTGGGGCTGGCCAAGTTCATCCGCCAGACTCGGAATAGGGCGAGACTTTGTGAGTGGCCTCTGTGTGCTAAAAATAGGCCACGGGCACAACCGTACCCAAAAATAACCACCCGAAGTCCGGGGCGACAAGTTCGTCCAGCGGAAAAAGGCCACAAAAACGGGTGGGCTATAGCATTGGGAGGTGGTGCTGGCCAAGTTTGTCCACCGGACTCGGAATGGGATGAGACTTTGCGAGCGGCCTCCCTGTGCCAAAAATAGGCTGCAGGCACAGTTGCACCCAAAAATAACCACCCGAAGGCCGGGTCGCCAAGTTCGTCCAGCGGAAAAAGGCCACAAAAACGGGTGGGCTATAGCCTTGGGGGTGGGGCTGCCCAAGTCCCTCCGCCGGACTCGGAATGGGGTGAGACATAGCGAGCGGCCTCTGTGTGCCAAAAATAGGCCGCGGGCACAGTTGCGCCCAAAAATAACGCCCCGAAGGCCGGGGCGCGAAGTTCGTCCAGCGGAAAAAGGCCACAAAAACGGGTGGGCTATAGCCTTGAGGGGTGGCGCTGGGCAAGTTCGTCCGCCGGACTCGGAATGGGACGAGACTTTGCGAGCAGCCTCCGTATGCCAAAAATCGGCCGCGGGCACAGCCGCGCCCAAAAATAACCGCCCGAAGGCCAGTGCGCCAAGTTCATCCAGCGGAAAAAGGCCACAAAAACGGGTGGGCTATAGCCTTGGGGGGTGGCGCTGGCCAAGTTCGTCCGCCGGACTCGGAATGGGGTGAGACTTTGCGAGCGGCCTCTGTGTACCAAAAATAGGCTGCGGGCACAGCCGCGCCCAAAAAATAACCACCCGAAGTCCGGGGTGCCATGTTCGTCCAGCGGAAAAAGGCCACAAAAACGGGTGGGCTATAGCCTTGGGAGGTGGTGCTGGCCAAGTTTGTCCACCGGACTCGGAATGGGATGAGACTTTGCGAGCGGCCTCCCTGTACCAAAAATAAGCTGCAGGCACAGCCGCACCCAAAAATAACCACCCGAAGGCCGGGTCGCCAAGTTCGTCCAGCGGAAAAAGGCCACAAAAACGGGTGGGCTATTGCCTTGGGGGGTGGGGCTGGCCAAGTTCGTCCGCCGGACTCGGAATGGGATGAGACTTTGTGAGCGGCTTCCATGTGCCGAAAATAGGCCGCGGGCACAGCCGCGCCCAAAAATAACCCCCCGAAGGCCAGTGCGCCAAGTTCGTCCAGCGGAAAAAGGCCACAAAAACGGGTGGGCTATAGCCTTGGGGGGTGGCGCTGGCCAAGTTCATCCGCCGGACTCGGAATGGGACGAGACTTTGCGAGCAGCCTCCGCGTGCAAAAAATAGGCCGCGGGCACAGCCGCGCCCAAAAATAACTGCCCGAAGGCCGGGGCGCCAAGTTCGTCCAGCGGAAAAATGGCCAAAAAATGGGTGGGCTATACCCTTGGGGGGAGGGGCTGGCCCACTTCGTCCGCCGGACTCGGAATGGGGCGAGACTTTGCGAGCAGCCTCTGCGTGCCAAAAATAGGCCGCGGGCACAGCCGCGCCCAAAAATAACCACCCGAAGGTCAGCGCGCCCAAACCCCCCAGCGGAAAAATGGCCAAAAAACGGGTGGGCTATAGCCTTGGGGGGAGGGGCTGGCCAACTTCGTCCGCCGGACGCGGAATGGGGCGAGACTTAACGAGTGACCTCCGCGTGGCAAAAATAGGCCGCGGGCACAGCCGCGTCCAAATAAACCGCGCGAAGGCCGGGATGCCGAGTTCATCCTGCGGAAAAATGGCCAAAGAACGGGTGGGATATAGCCTAGGGGGGAGGGGCTGGCCAACTTCGTCTGCCGGACTCGGAATGGGGAGAGACTTTGCGAGCGGCCTCCGCGAGCCAAAAATAGGCCTCGGGCACAGCCGTGCCCAAAAATAACCCCCCGAAGGTCGGCACGCCCAAACCCCCCAGCGGAAAAATGGCCAAAAAACGGGTAGGCTATAACCTTGGGGGGAGGGGCTGGCCAACTTCGTCCGCCGGACTCGGAATGGGGCGAGACTTTGCGAGCGGCCTCCGCGTGGCAAAAATAGGCCGCGGGCACAGCCGCGCCCAAAAATAACCGCCCGAAGGCCGGGGTGCCGAGTTCATCCTGCGGAAAAATGGCCAAAAAACGGGTGGGATATAGCCTAGGGGTGAGGGGCTGGCCAACTTCGTCTGCCGGACTCGGAATGGGGAGAGACTTTGCGAGCGGCCTCCGCGAGCCAAAAATAGGCCACGGGCACAGCCGCGCCCAAAAATAACCCCCGAAGGTCGGCGCGCCCAAACCCCCCAGCGGAAAAATTACCAAAAAACGGGTGGGCTATAGCCTTGGGGGGAGGGGCTGGCCAACTTCATCCCCCGGACTCGGAATGGGGCTAGACTTTGCGAACGGCCTCCGCGTGCCAAAAATAGGCCGCGGGCACAGCCGCGCCCAAAAATAACCGCCCGATGGCCGGGGAGCCAAGTTCATCCAGCGGAAATATGGCCAGAAAACGGGTGGGCTATAGCCTTGGGGGGAGAGGCTGGCCCACTTCGTCCGCCGGACTCGGAATGGGGTGAGACTTTGCGAGCAGCCTCTACGTGCCAAAAGTAGGCCGTGGGCACAGCCGCACCCAAAAATAACCCCCCAAAGGTCGGTGCGCCCAAACCCCCCAGCGGAAAAATGGCCAAAAAACGGGTGGGCTATAGCCTTGGGGGGAGGGGCTGGCCAACTTCGTCCGCCGGACTCGGAATGGGGCGAGACTTTGCGAGCGGGCTCCGCGTGCCAAAAATAGGCCGCGGGTACAGCCGTGCCCAAAAATAACAGCCCGAAGGCCGGGGCGCCAAGTTCGTCCAGCGGAAAAATGGCCAAAAAACGGGTGGGTTATTGTCTAGGGGGGAGGGGCTCCCCAACTTCGTCCGCCGGACTCGGAATGGGGTGAGACTTTGCGAGCGGCCTCCGTGTGCCAAAAATAGGCCGCGGGCAATGCCGCGCCCAAAAATAACCCCCCGAAGGTCGGCTTGCCCAAACCCCCCAGCGGAAAAATGGCCAAAAAACGAGTGGGCTATAGCCTTGGGGGGAGGGGCTGGCCAACTTCGTCCGCCGGACTCGGAATGGGGCGAGACTTTGGAAGCGGCCTCCGCGTACCAAAAATAGGCCGTGGACACAGCCGCGGCCAAAAATAACCCCCCGAAGGTCGGCGCGTCCAAACCACCCAGCGGAAAAATAGCCAAAAAACCGGTCGGCTATAGCCTTGGGGGGAGGGGCTGGCCAACTTCGTCCGCCGGACTCGGAATGGGGCGAGACTTTGCGAGCGGCCTCTGCTTGCCAAAAATAGGCCGCGGGCACAGCCGCGCCCAAAAATAACAGCCCGAAGGCCGAGGCGCCAAGTTCGTGCAGCGGAAAAATGGCCAAAAAATGGGTGGGCTATAGCCTCGGGGGGAGGGGCTGGCCAACTTCGTCCGCCGGACTCGGAATGGGACGAGTCTTTGCGAGCGGTCTCCGCGTGCCAAAAATAGGCCACGGTCAAAGCCGCGCCCAAAAAATAACCGCCCGAAGGACGGGGCGCCAAGTTCGTCCAGTGGAAAAATGGCCAAAAAACGGGTGGGCTATATAGCCTTGGGTGGATGGGCTGGCCCACTTCGTCCGCCGGACTCGGAATGGGGAGAGACTTTGCGAGCGGCCTCCGCGTGCCAAAGATAGGCCGCGGCCATAGCCGAGCCCAAAAATAACTGCCCGAATGCCGGGGCGCCAAGTTCGTCCAGCGGAAAAATGGCCAAAAAACGGGTGGGCTATAGCCTTGTGGGGAGGGGCTGGCCAACTTCGTCCGCCGGACTCGTAAAAAGGTGAGACTTTCCGAGCGGCCTCCACGTGCCAAAAATAGGCCACGGTCACAGCCGCGCCCAAAAATAACAGCCCGAAGGCCAGAGCGCCAAGTTCGTCCAGCTGAAAAATGGCCAAAAAACGGGTGGGCTATAGCCTTGGGTGGAGGGGCTGGCCAACTTCGTCCGCCGGACTCGGAATGGGGCGAGACTTTGCGAATGGCCTCCGCGTGTCAAAAATAGGCGGCTAGCACAGCCGTGCCAAAAAATAACCCCCCGAAGGTCGGCGCGCCCAAAGTTCGTCCAGCGGAAAAATGGCAAAAAAACGGGTGGGCTATAGCCTTGGGGGGAGGGACTGGCCAACGTTGTCTGCCGGACTCGGAATGGGACGAGACTTTGCGAGCGGACTGCGCGTGCCAAAAATAGGTCGCGGTCAAAGCCGCGGCCAATTATAACCCCCCGAAGGCCGGGGCGCCAAGTTCGTCCAGCGGAAAAATGGCCAAAAAACGGGTGGGCTATAGCCTTAGGGGGAGGGGCTGGCCAACTTCGTCCGCCGGACTGGGAATGGGGCGAGACATTGTGAACAGCCTCCGCGTGCCAAAAATAGGCCGCGGGCACAGCCGCGTCCAAAAATAACCCCCCGAAGGTCGGCGCGTCCAAACCCCCCAGCGGAAAAATGGCCACAAAACGGGTGGGCTATAGCCTTGGGGGGAGGGGCTGACCCACTTTGTCCGCCAGATTTGGAATGGGGCGAGACTTTGCGAGCGGCCTCCATGCGCCAAAAATAGGCCGCGGGCACAGCCGCACCCAAAAATAACCGCCCGAAGGCCGGGGGCGCCAAGTTCGTCGAGCGGAAAAATGGCCAAAAAACGGGTGGGCTATAGCTTTGGGGGGAGGGGCTGGCCCACTTCGTCCGCCGGACTCGGAATGGGGCGAGACATTGCGAACAGCCTCCGCGTGCCAAAAATAGGCCGTGGGCACAGCCGCGCCCAAAAATAACCCCCCGAAGGTCGGCGCGCCCAAACCCCCCAGCGGAAAAATGGCCAAAAAATGGGTGGGCTATTGCATTGGGGGGTGGGGCTGGTCCACTTCGTCCGCCGGACTCGGAATGGGGCGAGACTTTGCAAGTGGCCTCCGCGTGCCAAAAATAGGCCGCGGGCACAGCCGCGCCCAAAAATAACCGCCCAAAGGCCGGGGCGCGAAGTTCGTCCAGCGGAAAAATGGCCAAAAAACGGGTGGGCTATACCCTTGGGGGGAGGGGCTGGCCAACTTCGTCCGCCGGACTCGGAATGGGGCGAGAAATTGTGAGCAGCCTCCGCGTGCCAAAAATAGGCCGCGGGCACAGCCGCGCCCAAAAATAACCCTCCGAATGTCGGCGCGCCCAAACCCCCCAGCGGAAAAATGGCCAAAAAACGGGTGGGCTAAAGCCTTGGGGGGAGGGGCTGGCCCACTTTGTCCGCCGGACTCGGAATGGGGCGAGACTTTGTGAGCGGCCTCCGCGTGCCAAAAATAGGCCGTGGCTACAGCTGCACCCAAAAATAACCACCCTAAGGCTGGGGCGCGAAGTTCGTCCAACGGAAAAATGGCCAAAAAACGGGTGGGCTATAGCCTTGGGGGGAGGGGCTGGCCCACTTCGTCCGCCGGACTCGGAATGGGGCGAGACATTGTGAACAGCCTCCGCGTGCCAAAAATAGGCCGCGGGCACAGCCGCGTCCAAAAATAACCCCCCGAAGGTCGGCGCGTCCAAGCCCCCCAGCGGAAAAATGGCCACAAAACGGGTGGGCTATAGCCTTGGGGGGAGGGGCTGACCCACTTTGTCCGCCAGATTTGGAATGGGGCGAGACTTTGCGAGCGGCCTCCATGTGCCAAAAATAGGCCGTGGGCACAGCCGCACCCAAAAATAACCGCCCGAAGGCCGGGGGCGCCAAGTTCGTCGAGCGGAAAAATGGCCAAAAAACGGGTGGGCTATAGCTTTGGGGGGAGGGGCTGGCCCACTTCGTCCGCCGGACTCGGAATGGGGCGAGACATTGCGAGCAGCCTCCGCGTGCCAAAAATAGGCCGTGGGCACAGCCGCGCCCAAAAATAACCCCCCGAAGGTCGGCGCGCCCAAACCCCCCAGCGGAAAAATGGCCAAAAAATGGGTGGGCTATTGCATTGGGGGGTGGGGCTGGTCCACTTCGTCCGCCGGACTCGGAATGGGGCGAGACTTTGCAAGTGGCCTCCGCGTGCCAAAAATAGGCCGCGGGCACAGCCGCGCCCAAAAATAACCGCCCAAATGCCGGGGCGCGAAGTTCGTCCAGCGGAAAAATGGCCAAAAAACGGGTGGGCTATACCCTTGGGGGGAGGGGCTGGCCAACTTCGTCCGCCGGACTCGGAATGGGGCGAGAAATTGTGAGCAGCCTCCGCGTGCCAAAAATAGGCCGCGGGCACAGCCGCGCCCAAAAATAACCCTCCGAATGTCGGCGCGCCCAAACCCCCCAGCGGAAAAATGGCCAAAAAACGGGTGGGCTAAAGCCTTGGGGGGAGGGGCTGGCCCACTTTGTCCGCCGGACTCGGAATGGGGCGAGACTTTGTGAGCGGCCTCCGCGTGCCAAAAATAGGCCGTGGCTACAGCTGCACCCAAAAATAACCACCCTAAGGCTGGGGCGCGAAGTTCGTCCAACGGAAAAATGGCCAAAAAACGGATGGTCTATAGCCTTGGGGGGAGGGGCTGGCCCACTTCGTCCGCCGGACTCGGAATGGGGCGAGAGTTTGCGAGCGGCCTCCACGTGCAAAAATTAGGCCGCGGGCACAGCCGCGCCCAAAAATAACCGCCCAAAGGCCGGGGCGCCAAGTTCGTCCAGCGGAAAAATGGCCAAAAAACGAGTGGGCTATAGCCTTGGGGGGAGGGGCTGGCCCACTTCGTCCGCCGGACTCGGAATGGGGCGAGACATTGTGAACAGCCTCCGCGTGCCAAAAATAGGCCGCGGGCACAGCCGCGCCCAAAAATAACCCCCCGAAGGTCGGCGCGTCCAAACCCCCCAGCGGAAAAATGGCCACAAAACGGGTGGGCTATAGCCTTGGGGGGAGGGGCTGGCCCACTTTGTCCGCCGGATTTGGAATGGGGCGAGACTTTGCGAGCGGCTTCCATGTGCCAAAAATAGGCCGCGGGCACAGCCGCACCCAAAAATAACCGCCCGAAGGCCGGGGGCGCCAAGTTCGTCGAGCGGAAAAATGGCCAAAAAACGGGTGGGCTATAGCTTTGGGGGGAGGGGCTGGCCCACTTCGTCCGCCGGACTCGGAATGGGGCGAGACATTGCGAGCAGCCTCCGCGTGCCAAAAATAGGCCGTGGGCACAGCCGCGCCCAAAAATAACCCCCCGAAGGTCGGCGCGCCCGAACCCCCCAGCGGAAAAATGGCCAAAAAATGGGTGGGCTATTGCATTGGGGGGGGGGGGGCTGGTCCACTTCGTCCGCCGGACTCGGAATGGGACGAGACTTTGCAAGTTGCCTCCGCGTGCCAAAAATAGGCCGCGGGCACAGCCGTCTCCAAAAATAACAGCCCGAAGGCCGGGGCGCCATGTTCGTCCAGTGGAAAAATGGCCAAAAAGCGGGTGGGCTATAGCCTTGGGGGGAGAGGCTGGCCCACTTCGTCCGCCGGACTCGGAATGGGGCGACAAATTGTGAGCAGCCTCCGCGTTCCAAAAATAGGCAGCGGGCACAGCCGCGCCCAAAAATAACCCCCCGAATGTCGGCGCGCCCAAACCCCCCAGCGGAAAAATGGCCAAAAAACGGGTGGGCTAAAGCCTTGGGGGGAGGGGCTGGCCCACTTTGTCCGCCGGACTCGGAATGGGGCGAGACTTTGTGAGCGGCCTCCGCGTGCTAAAAATAGGCCGTGGCTACGGCCGCACCCAAAAATAACCGCCCTAAGGCTGGGGCGCGAAGTTCGTCCAGCGGAAAAATGGCCAAAAAACGAGTGGGCTATAGCCTTGGGGGGAGGGGCTGGCCAACTTCGTCTGCCGGACTCGGAATGGGGCGAGACTTTGCGAGCAGCCTCCGCGTGCCAAAAATAGGCCGCAGGCACAGCCGCGCCCAAAAAAAACCCCCGAAGGTCGGCGCGACCAAACCCCCCAGCGGAAAAATGGCAAAAAAACAGGTGGGCTATAGCCTTGGGGGGAGGGGCTGGCCAACTTCGTCCGCCGGACTCGGAATGGGGCGAGACTTTGCGAGCGGCCTCCGCGTGCCAAAAATAGGCCGCGGGCACAGCCGTCTCCAAAAATAACAGCCCGAAGGCCGGGCCGCCATATTCGTCCAGTGGAAAAATGGCCAAAAAGCGGGTGGGCTATAGCCTTGGGGGGAGAGGCTGGCCAACTTCGTCCGCCGGACTCGGAATGGGGCGAGAAATTGCGAACGGCCTTCGCGTGCCAAAAATAGGCCGCAGGAACAGCCGCGCCCAGAAATAACCGCCCGAAGGTCGGCGCGCCCAAACCCCCCAGCGGAAAAATGGCCAAAAAACGGGTGGGCTATACCCTTGGGGGGAGGGGCTGGCCAACTTCGTCCGCCGGACTCGGAATGGGGCGAGAAATTGTGAGCAGCCTCCGCGTGCCAAAAATAGGCCGCGGGCACAGCCGCGCCCAAAAATAACCCTCCGAATGTCGGCGCGCCCAAACCCCCCAGCGGAAAAATGGCCAAAAAACGGGTGGGCTAAAGCCTTGGGGGGAGGGGCTGGCCCACTTTGTCCGCCGGACTCGGAATGGGGCGAGACTTTGTGAGCGGCCTCCGCGTGCCAAAAATAGGCCGTGGCTACAGCTGCACCCAAAAATAACCAACCTAAGGCTGGGGCGCGAAGTTCGTCCAACGGAAAAATGGCCAAAAAACGGATGGTCTATAGCCTTGGGGGGAGGGGCTGGCCCACTTCGTCCGCCGGACTCGGAATGGGGCGAGAGTTTGCGAGCGGCCTCCACGTGCAAAAATTAGGCCGCGGACACAGCCGCGCCCAAAAATAACCGCCCAAAGGCCGGGGCGCCAAGTTCGTCCAGCGGAAAAATGGCCAAAAAACGAGTGGGCTATAGCCTTGGGGGGAGGGGCTGGCCCACTTCGTCCGCCGGACTCGGAATGGGGCGAGACATTGTGAACAGCCTCCGCGTGCCAAAAATAGGCCGCGGGCACAGCCGCGCCCAAAAATAACCCCCCGAAGGTCGGCGCGTCCAAACCCCCCAGCGGAAAAATGGCCACAAAACGGGTGGGCTATAGCCTTGGGGGGAGGGGCTGGCCCACTTTGTCCGCCGGACTCGGAATGGGGCGAGACTTTGTGAGCGGCCTCCACGTGCTAAAAATAGGCCGTGGCTACGGCCGCACCCAAAAATAACCGCCCTAAGGCTGGGGCGCGAAGTTCGTCCAGCGGAAAAATGGCCAAAAAACGAGTGGGCTATAGCCTTGGGGGGAGGGGCTGGCCAACTTCGTCTGCCGGACTCGGAATGGGGCGAGACTTTGCGAGCAGCCTCCGCGTGCCAAAAATAGGCCGCGGGCACAGCCGCGCCCAAAAAAAACCCCCGAAGGTCGGCGCGACCAAACCCCCCAGCGGAAAAATGGCAAAAAAACAGGTGGGCTATAGCCTTGGGGGGAGGGGCTGGCCAACTTCGTCCGCCGGACTCGGAATGGGGCGAGACTTTGCGAGCGGCCTCCGCGTGCCAAAAATAGGCCGCGGGCACAGCCGTCTCCAAAAATAACAGCCCGAAGGCCGGGCCGCCATATTCGTCCAGTGGAAAAATGGCCAAAAAGCGGGTGGGCTATAGCCTTGGGGGGAGAGGCTGGCCAACTTCGTCCGCCGGACTCGGAATGGGGCGAGAAATTGCGAACGGCCTTCGCGTGCCAAAAATAGGCCGCAGGAACAGCCGCGCCCAGAAATAACCGCCCGAAGGTCGGCGCGCCCAAACCCCCCAGCGGAAAAATGGCCAAAAAACAGGTGGGCTATAGCCTTGGGGGGAGGGGCTGGCCAACTTCATCCGCCGGACTCGGAATGGGACGAGACTTTGCGAGCGGCCTCCGCGTGCGAAAAATAGGCCGTGGGCACAGCCGCGCCCAAAAATAACTGCCCGAAGGCCAGGGCGCCAAGTTCGTCCAGCAGAAAAATGGCCAAAAAACGGGTGGGCTATAGCCTTGGGGGGAGGGGCTGGCCAACTTTTTCCCCCGGACTCGGAATGAGGCGAGACTTTGTGAGCGGCCTCCGCGTGTCAAAAATAGGCCTCAGGCACAGCGGCGCCCAGAAATAACCGCCCGAAAGCCGGGGCGCCAAGTTCGTCCAGCGGAAAAATGGCCAAAAAACGGGTGGGCCATAGCCTTGGGGGGAGGGGCTGGCCAATTTCTTCCCCCGGACTCGGAATGGGGCGAGACTTTGCGAATGGCCTTCACGTGCCAAAAATAGGCCGCAGACACAGCCGCGCCCAAAAATAACCGCCCGAAGTTCGGCGCACCCAAACCCCCCAGCGGAAAAATGGCCAAAAAACGGGTGGGCTATAGCCTTGGGGGGAGGGGCTGGCCAACTTCGTCCGCCGGACTCGGAATGGGGCGAGACTTTGCGAGCGGCCTCCGCGTGCGAAAACTAGGCCGCGGGCACAGCCGCGCCCAAAAATAACCGCCCGAAGGCCGGGGCGCCAAGTTCGTCCAGCGGAAAAATGGCCAAAAAACGGGTGGGCTATAGCCTTGCGGGATGGGGCTGGCCCACTTCGTCCGCCGGACTCGGAATGGCGCGAGACTTTGCGAGGCACCTACGTGTGCCAAAAATAGGCCGCGGGCACAGCCGCGCCCAAAAATACCCGCCCGAAGGCTGGGGCGCCAAGTTCGTCCAGCGGAAAAAGGCCACAAAAACGGGTGGCCTATAGCCTTGGTGGGTGGGGCTGGCCAACTTCGTCCGCCGGACTCGGAATGGGACGAGACTTTGCGAGCGGCCTCCGCGTGCCAAAAATAGGCCGCAGGAACAGCCGCGCCCAGAAATAACCGCCCGAAGGTCGGCGCGCCCAAACCCCCCAGCGGAAAAATGGCCAAAAAACGGGTGGGCTATAGCCTTGGGGGGAGGGGCTGGCCAACTTCTTCCCCCGGACTCGGAATGGGACGAGACTTTGCGAACGGCCTTCGCGTGCCAAAAATAGGCCGCAGGCAAAGCCGCGCCCAGAAATAACCGCCCGAAGGCCGGGGCGCCAAGTTCTTCCAGCGGAAAAATGGCCAAAAAACGGGTGGGCTATAGCCTTGGGGGGAGGGGCTGGCCAACTTCTTCCCCCGGACTCGGAATGGGGCGAGACTTTGCGAACGGCCTTCGCGTGCCAAAAATAGGCCGCAGGCACAGCCGCGCCCAGAAATAACCGCCCGAAGGTCGGTGCGCCCAAACCCCCCAGCGGAAAAATGGCCAAAAAACGGGTGGGCTATAGCCTTGGGGGGAGGGGCTGGCCAACTTCGTTCGCCGGACTCGGAATGGGATGAGACTTTGCGAGCGGCCTCCGCGTACGAAAAATAGGCCGCGGACACAGCCGCGCCCAAAAATTACTGCCCGAAGGCGGGGGCGCCAAGTTCGTCCAGCGGAAAAATGGCCAAAAAACGTGTGGGCTATAGCCTTGGGGGGAGGGGCTGGCCATCTTCTTCCCCCGGACTCGGAATGGGGCGAGACTTTGCGAGCGGCCTCCGCGTGCCAAAAATAGGCCGCAGGCAAAGCCGTGCCCAGAAATAACCGCCTGAAGGCCGGGGCGCCAAGTTCTTCCAGCGGAAAAATGGCCAAAAAACGGGTGGGCTATAGCCTTGGGGGGAGGGGCTGGCCAACTTCTTCCCCCGGACTCGGAATGGGGCGAGACTTTGCGAACGGCCTTCGCGTGCCAAAAATAGGCCGCAGGAACAGCCGCGCCCAGAAATAACCGCCCGAAGGTCGGCGCGCCCAAACCCCCCAGCGGAAAAATGGCCAAAAACCGGGTGGGCTATAGCCTTGGGGGGAGGGGCTGGCCAACTTCATCCGCCGGACTCGGAATGGGACGAGACTTTGCGAGCGGCCTCCGCGTGCGAAAAATAGGCCGTGGGCACAGCCGCGCCCAAAAATAACTGCCCGAAGGCCAGGGCGCCAAGTTCGTCCAGCAGAAAAATGGCCAAAAAACGGGTGGGCTATAGCCTTGGGGGGAGGGGCTGGCCAACTTTTTCCCCCGGACTCGGAATGAGGCGAGACTTTGCGAGCGGCCTCCGCGTGTCAAAAATAGGCCTCAGGCACAGCGGCGCCCAGAAATAACCGCCCGAAGGCCGGGGCACCAAGTTCGTCCAGCGGAAAAATGGCCAAAAAACGGGTGGGCTATAGCCTTGCGGGATGGGGCTGGCCCACTTCGTCCGCCGGACTCGGAATGGCGCGAGACTTTGCGAGGCACCTACGTGTGCCAAAAATAGGCCACGGGCACAGCCGCGCCCAAAAATACCCGCCCGAAGGCTGGGGCGCCAAGTTCGTCCAGCGGAAAAAGGCCACAAAAACGGGTGGGCTATAGCCTTGGTGGGTGGGGCTGGCCAACTTCGCCCGCCGGACTCGGAATGGCGCAAGACTTTGCGAGACACCTCCGTGTGCCAAAAATAGGCCGCGGACACAGCCGCGCAAAAAAATACCCGCCCGAAGGCCGGGGCGCCAAGTTCGTTCAGGGGAAAAAGGCCACAAAAACGGGTGGGCTATAGCCTTGGGGGGTTGGAGGTGGCCCACTTCGTCCGCCGGACTCGGAATGGCGCGAGACTTTGCGAGGCATCTCCGTGTGCGAAAAATAGGCCGCGGGCACAGCTCCGCCCAAAAATACCCGCCCGAAGGCCGGGGAGCCAAGTTCGTCCAGCGGAAAAAGGCCACAAAAACGGGTGGTCTGTAGCCTTGGGGGGTGGGGCTGGCCAACTTCGTCCGCCGGACTCGGAATGGCGCGAGACTTTGCGAGGCACCTCCGTGTACCAAAAATAGGCCGCGGGCAAAGCCGCGCTAAAAAATACCCGCCCGAAGGCCGGGGCACCAAGTTCGTCCAGCGGAAAAAGGCCACAAAAACGGGTGGGCTATAGCCTTGGAGGATGGGGCGGGCAAACTTCGTCCACCGGACTCGGAATGGCGCGAGACGTTGCGAGGCGCCTCCGTGTACCGAAAATAGGCCACGGGCACAGCCGCGCCCAAAAATACCCGCCTGAAGGCCGGGCCGCCAAGTTCATCCTGCGGGAAAAGGCCACAAAAATGGGTGGGCTATAGCCTTGGGGGGTGGGGCTGGCCAACTTCGTCCGCCGGACTCGGAATGGCGCGAGACTTTGCGAGGCGCCTCCGTGTGCCAAAAATAGGCCGCGGGCACGGCTCCGCACAAAAATACCCGCCCGAAGGCCGGGGCGCCAAGTTCGTCCAGCGGAAAAAGGCCACAAAAACGGGTGGGCTGTAGCCTTGGGGGGTGGGGCTGGCCAACTTCGTCCGCCGGACTCGGAATGGCGCGAGACTTTGCGAGGCACCTCCGTGTACCAAAAATAGGCCGCGGGCAAAGCCGCGCTAAAAAATACCCGCCCGAAGGCCGGGGTACCAAGTTCGTCCAGCGGAAAAAGGCCACAAAAACGGGTGGGCTATAGCCTTGGAGGATGGGGCGGGCAAACTTCGTCCGCCGGACTCGGAATGGCGCGAGACTTTGCGAGGTGCCTCCGTGTACCAAAAATAGGCCGCGGGCAAAGCCGCACTAAAAAATACCCGCCCGAAGGCCGGGGCGCCAAGTTCGTGCAGCGGAAAAAGGCCACAAAAACGGGTGGGCTATAGCCTTGCGGGGTGGGGCTGGCCAACTTCGTCCGCCGGACTCGGAATGGCGCGAGATTTTGTGAGGGGCCTCCGTGAGCCGAAAATAGGCCGCGGGCACAGCCGCGCCCAAAAATAACCGACCGAAGGCCGGGGTGCCAAGGTCGTCCAGCGGAAAGAGGACACAAAAACGGGTGGGCTATAGCCTTGGGAGGTGGGGCTGGCCAACTTCGTCCGCCGATCTCGGAATGGCGCGAGACTTTGCGAGGGCCCTCCATTTGTAAAAAATAGGCAGCGGGCACAGCAGCACCCAAAAATAACCGCCAAAAGGCCGGGGCGCCAAGTTCGTCCAGCGGAAAAAGGCCACAAAAACGTGTGGGCTATAGCCTTGGGGGGTGGGGCTGCGCCAACTTCGTCCACCGGACTCGGAATGGCGCGAGACTTTGCGAAGGCTCTCCGTGTACCAAAAATAGGCAGCGGGTATAGCCGCGCCCAAAAATAACCGCCCGAAGGTCGGGGCGCCAAGTTCGTCCAGCGGAAAAAGGCCACAAAAACGGGTGGGCTATAGCCTTGGGGGGTGGGGTTGGCCAACTTCGTCCGCCGGACTCGGAATGGCGCGACACTTTGCGAGGCACCTCCGTGTGCAAAAAATAAGTCGCGGGCAAAGCCGCGCCCAAAGATACCCACCCGAAGGACGGGGCGCCAAGTTCGTCCTGCGGGAAAAGGCCACAAAAATGGGTGGGCTATAGCCTTGGGGGGTGGGGCTGGCCAACTTCGTCCGCCGGACTCAGAATGGCGCGAGACTTTGCGAGGCACCTCCGTGTGCCAAAAAGAGGCCGCGGGCAAAGCCGCGCTAAAAAATACCCGCCCGAAGGCCGGGGTACCAAGTTCGTCCAGCGGAAAAAGGCCACAAAAACGGGTGGGCTATAGCCTTGGAGGATGGGGCGGGCAAACTTCGTCCGCCGGACTCGGAATGGCGCGAGACTTTGCGAGGTGCCTCCGTGTACCAAAAATAGGCCGCGGGCAAAGCCGCACTAAAAAATACCCGCCCGAAGGCCGGGGCGCCAAGTTCGTGCAGCGGAAAAAGGCCACAAAAACGGGTGGGCTATAGCCTTGCGGGGTGGGGCTGGCCAACTTCGTCCGCCGGACTCGGAATGGCGCGAGATTTTGTGAGGGGCCTCCGTGAGCCGAAAATAGGCCGCGGGCACAGCCGCGCCCAAAAATAACCGACCGAAGGCCGGGGTGCCAAGGTCGTCCAGCGGAAAGAGGACACAAAAACGGGTGGGCTATAGCCTTGGGAGGTGGGGCTGGCCAACTTCGTCCGCCGATCTCGGAATGGCGCGAGACTTTGCGAGGGCCCTCCATTTGCAAAAAATAGGCAGCGGGCACAGCCGCACCCAAAAATAACCGCCAAAAGGCCGGGGCGCCAAGTTCGTCCAGCGGAAAAAGGCCACAAAAACGTGTGGGCTATAGCCTTGGGGGGTGGGGCTGCGCCAACTTCGTCCGCCGGACTCGGAATGGCGCGAGACTTTGCGAAGGCCCTCCGTGTACCAAAAATAGGCAGCGGGTATAGCCGCGCCCAAAAATAACCGCCCGAAGGTCGGGGCGCCAAGTTCGTCCAGCGGAAAAAGGCCACAAAAACGGGTGGGCTATAGCCTTGGGGGGTGGGGTTGGCCAACTTCGTCCGCCGGACTCGGAATGGCGCGACACTTTGCGAGGCACCTCCGTGTGCAAAAAATAAGTCGCGGGCAAAGCCGCGCCCAAAGATACCCACCCGAAGGACGGGGCGCCAAGTTCGTCCAGCGGAAAAAGGCCACAAAAACGGGTGGGCTATAGCCTTGGAGGATGGGGCGGGCAAACTTCGTCCGCCGGACTCGGAATGGCGCGAGACTTTGCGAGGCGCCTCCATGTACCAAAAATATTCCGCGGGCACAGCCGCTCCCATAAATACCCGCCCGAAGGCCGGGTTGCCAAGTTCGTCCAGCGGAAAAAGGGCACAAAAACGGGTGGGCTATAGCCTTGGAGGGTGGGGCTGGCCAACTTCGTCCACCGGACTCGGAATGGCGCGAGACTTTGCGAGGGCCCTCCATTTGCAAAAAATAGGCAGCGGGCACAGCCGCACCCAAAAATAACCGCCAAAAGGCCGGGGCGCCAAGTTCGTCCAGCGGAAAAAGGCCACAAAAACGTGTGGGCTATAGCCTTGGGGGGTGGGGCTGCGCCAACTTCGTCCACCGGACTCGGAATGGCGCGAGACTTTGCAAAGGCTCTCCGTGTACCAAAAATAGGCAGCGGGTATAGCCGCGCCCAAAAATAACCGCCCGAAGGCCGGGGCGTCAAGTTCGTCCAGCGGAAAAAGGCCACAAAAACGGGTGGGCTATAGCCTTGGGGGGTGGCGTTGGCCAACTTCGTCCGCCGGACTCGGAATGGCGCGACACTTTGCGAGGCACCTCCGTGTGCAAAAAATAAGTCGCGGGCAAAGCCGCGCCCAAAGATACCCACCCGAAGGACGGGGCGCCAAGTTTGTCCAGCGGAAAAAGGCCACAAAAACGGGTGGGCTATAGCCTTGGAGGATGGGGCGGGCAAACTTCGTCCGCCGGACTCGGAATGGCGCGAGCCTTTGCGAGGCGCCTCCATGTACCAAAAATAGGCCGCGGGCACAGCCGCTCCCAAAAATACCCGCCCGAAGGCCGGGTTGCCAAGTTCGTCCAGCGGAAAAAGGCCACAAAAACGGGTGGGCTATAGCCTTGGGGGGTGGGGTTGGCCAACTTCGTCCGCCGGACTCGGAATGGCGCGACACTTTGCGAGGCACCTCCGTGTGCAAAAAATAAGTCGCGGGCAAAGCCGCCTTAAAGATACCCCCCCGAAGGCCGGGGCGCCAAGTTCGTCCTGCGGGAAAAGGCCACAAAAATGGGTGGGCTATAGCCTTGGGGGGTGGGGCTGGCCAACTTCGTCCGCCGGACTCAGAATGGCGCGAGACTTTGCGAGGCAGCTCCGTGTGCCAAAAATAGGCCGCGGGCACAGCCGCGCTAAAAAATACCCGCCCGAAGGCCGGGCGCCAAGTTCGTGCAGCGGAAAAAGGCCACAAAACGGGTGGGCTATCGCCTGGGGGGGTGGGGCTGGCCAACTTCGTCCGCCGGACTCAGAATGGCGCGAGACTTTGGGAGGAGCCTCCGTGTGCCAAAAATAGGCAGCGGACACAGCCGCGCCCAATAATACCTGCCCGAAGGCCGGGGCGCCAAGTTCGTCCAGCGGAAAAAGGCCACAAAAAAGGGTGGGCTATAGCCTAGGGGGGTGGGGCTGGCCAACTTCGTCCGCCGGACTCGGAATGGCGCGAGACTTTGCGAGGCACCGCCGTGTGCCAAAAATAGGCCGCGGGCACTGCCGCGTCCAAAATTACCCGCCCGAAGGCCGGAGCGCCAAGTTCATCCAGCGGAAAAAGGCCACAAAAACGGGTGGGCTATAGCCTTGGGGGGTGGGGCTGGCCAACATCGTCCGCCGGACTCGGAATGGCGCGAGACTTTGCGAGGCGCCTCCGTGGGCAAAAATAGGCCGCGGGCACTGCCGCGTCCAAAAATACCCGCCCGAAGGCCGGAGCGCCAAGTTCGTCCAGCGGAAAAAGGCCACAAAAACGGGTGGGCTATAGCCTTGGGGGGTGGGGCTGGCCAACTTTGTCCGCCGGACTCGGAATGGTGCGAGACTTTGCGAGGCGCCTCCGTGTGCCAAAAATAGGCCATGGTACAGCCGCGCCCAAAAAATACCCGCCCGAAGGCCGGGTTGCCAAGATAAATCCAGCGGAAAAAGGCCAGAAAAACGGGTGGGCTATAGCCTTGGGGGGTGGGGCTGGCCAACTTCGTCCGCCGGACTCGGAATGGTGCGAGACTTTGCTTGGCACCTCCGTGTACCAAAAATAGGCCGAGGGCGCAGCCTCGCCCAAAATTACCCGCCCGAACGCCGGGGCGCCTAGTTCGTCCAGCGGAAAAAGGCCACAAAATCGAGTGGGCTATAGCCTTGGGGGGTGGGGCTGGCCTACTTCGTCCGCCAGACTAAGAATGGCGCGAGACTTAGCGAGGCGCCTCCGTGTGCCAAAAATAGGGCACGGGCACAGCCGCGCCCAAAACTACCCGCCCGAAGGCCGGGGCGCCAAGTTCGTCCAGCAGAAAAAGGCCACAAAAACGGGTGGGCTATAGCCTTGGGGGGTGGGGCTGGCCAACTTCGTCCGCCGGACTATGAATGGCGTGAGACTTTACGAGGCGCCTCCGTGCGCCAAAAATAGGCCGCGGGCATAGCCGCGTCCAAAAAAACCCGCCCGAAGGCCGGGGCGCCAAGTTCGTCCAGCGGAAAAAGGCCACAAAAACGGGTGGGCTATAGCCTTGGGGGGTGGGGCTGGCCAACTTCGTCCACCGGACTCGGAATGGCGCGAGACTTTGCGAGGTGCCTCTGTGTGCCAAAAATAGGCCGCGGGTACAGCCGCGCCCAAAAATACCCGCCCGAAGGCCGGGGCGCCAAGTTCGTCCAGCGGAAAAAGGCCACAAAAACGGGTGGGCTATAGCCTTGGGGGGTGGGGCTGGCCAACTTTGTCCGCCGGACTCGGAATGGCGTGAGACTTTGCGAGGCGCCTCCGTGTGGCAAAAATAGGCCGCGGGTACAGCCGCGCCCAAAAATACCCGCCCGAAGGCCGGGTTGCCAAGTTCGTCCAGCGGAAAAAGGCCAGAAAAACGGGTGGGCTATAGCCTTGGGGGGTGGGGCTGGCCAACTTCGTCCGCCGGACTCGGAATGGTGCGAGACATTTCTTGGCACCTCCGTGTACCAAAAATAGGCCGAGGGCACAGCCGCGACAAAATTACCCACCCAAGGCCGGGCGCCAAGTTCGTCCAGCGGAAAAAGGCCACAAAAACGTGTGGGCTATAGCCTTGGGGGGTGGGGCTGGCCAACTTTGTCCGCCGGACTCGGAATGGTGCGAGACTTTGCGAGGCGCCTCCGTGTGCCAAAAATAGGCCGCGGTTACAGCCGCGCCCAAAAATACCCGCCCGAAGGCCGGGTTGCCAAGTTCGTCCAGCGGAAAAAGGCCACAAAAACGGGTGGGCTATA
Source organism: Citrus sp. QX-2021 (assembly GCA_030444885.1). Lineage (NCBI taxonomy): Eukaryota > Viridiplantae > Streptophyta > Magnoliopsida > Sapindales > Rutaceae > Citrus > Citrus sp. QX-2021. The sequence continues at coordinate 15,362 of JAUJEF010000297.1, read as the reverse complement.
GCCTTGGGGGGTGGGGCTGGCCAACTTCGTCCACCGGACTCGGAATGGTGAGAGACTTTGCTTGGCACCTCTGTGTACCAAAAATAGGCCGAGGGCACAGCCGCGCCCAAAATTACCCGCCCGAAGGCCGGGGCGCCTAGTTCGTCCAGCGGAAAAAGGCCACAAAAACGAGTGGGCTATAGCTTTGGCGGGTGGGGCAGGCCAACTTCGTCTGCCGGACTCGGAATGGCGCGAGACTTTGCGAGGCACCTCCGTGTGCTAAAAATAGGCCGCGGGCACAGCCGCGCCCAAAAATACCGGCCCGAAGGCCGGGCCGTCAAGTTCGTCCAGCGGAAAAAGGCCACAAAAACGGGTGGGCTATAGCCTTGGGGGGTGGGGCTGGCCTACTTCGTCCGCCAGACTCAGAATGGCGCGAGACTTAGCGAGGCGCCTCCGTGTGCCAAAAATAGGGCACGGGCACAGCCGCGCCCAAAAATACCCGCCCGAAGGCCGGGGCGCCAAGTTCGTCCAGCGGAAAAAGGCCACAAAAACGGGTGGGCTATAGCCTTGGGGGGTGGGGCTGGCCAACTTCGTCCGCCGGACTATGAATGGCGCGAGACTTTGCGAGGCGTCTCCGTGTGCCAAAAATAGGCCGCGGGCATAGCCGCGTCCAAAAAAACCCGCCCGAAGGCCGGGGAGCCATGTTCGTCCAGCGGAAAAAGGCCACAAAAACGGGTGGGCTATAGCCTTGGGGGGTGGGGCTGGCCAACTTCGTCCACCGGACTCGGAATGGCGCGAGACTTTGCGAGGTGCCTCCGTGTGCCAAAAATAGGCCGCGGGTACAGCCGCGCCCAAAAATACCCGCCCGAACGCCGGGGCGCCAAGTTCATCCAGCGGAAAAAGGCCACAAAAACGGGTGGGCTATAGCCTTGGGGGGTGGGGCTGGCCGACTTCGTCCGCCAGACTCGGAATGGTGCGAGACTTTGCTTGGCACCTCCGTGTGCCAGAAATAGGCCGCGGGCACAGCCGCGCCCAAAATTACCCGCCCGAAGGCCGGGGCGCCTAGTTCGTCCAGCGGAAAAAGGCCACAAAAACGAGTGGGCTATAGCTTTGGGGGGTGGGGCTGGCCAACTTCGTCCGCCGGACTCGGAATGGCGCGAGACTTTGCGAGGTGCCTCCGTGTAACAAAAATAGGCCGCGGGTACAGCCGCGCCCAAAAATACCCGCCCGAAGGCCGGGCCGCCAAGTTCGTTCAGCGGAAAAAGGCCACAAAAACGGGTGGGCTATAGCCTTGGGGGGTGGGGCTGGCCTACTTCGTCCGCCAGACTCAGAATGGCGCGAGACTTAGCGAGGCGCCTCCGAGTGCCAAAAATAGTGCACGGGCACAGCCGCGCCCAAAAATACCCGCCCGAAGGCCGGGGCGCCAAGTTCGTCCAGCGGAAAAAGGCCACAAAAAGGGGTGGGCTATAGCCTTGGGGGGTGGGGATGGCCTACTTCGTCCGCCAGACTCAGAATGGCGCGAGACTTAGCGAGGCGCCTCCGTGTGCCAAAAATAGGGCACGGGCACAGCCGCGCCCAAAAATACCCGCCCGAAGGCCGGGGCGCCAAGTTCGTCCAGCGGAAAAAGGCCACAAAAACGGGTGGGCTATAGCCTTGGGGGGTGGGGCTGGCCAACTTCGTCCGCCGGACTATGAATGGCGCGAGACTTTGCGAGGCGCCTCCGTGTGCCAAAAATAGGCCGCGGGCATAGCCGCGTCCAAAAAAACCCGCCCGAAGGCCGGGGAGCCATGTTCGTCCAGCGGAAAAAGGCCACAAAAACGGGTGGGCTATAGCCTTGGGGGGTGGGGCTGGCCAACTTCGTCCACCGGACTCGGAATGGCGCGAGACTTTGCGAGGTGCCTCCGTGTGCCAAAAATAGGCCGCGGGTACAGCCGCGTCCAAAAATACCCGCCCGAAGGCCGGGGCGCCAAGTTCATCCAGCGGAAAAAGGCCACAAAAACGGGTGGGCTATAGCCTTGGGGGGTGGGGCTGGCCGACTTCGTCCGCCAGACTCGGAATGGTGCGAGACTTTGCTTGGCACCTCCGTGTGCCAAAAATAGGCCGCGGGCACAGCCGCGCCCAAAATTACCCGCCCGAAGGCCGGGGCGCCTAGTTCGTCCAGCGGAAAAAGGCCACAAAAACGAGTGGGCTATAGCTTTGGGGGGTGGGGCTGGCCAACTTCGTCCGCCGGACTCGGAATGGCGCGAGACTTTGCGAGGTGCCTCCGTGTAACAAAAATAGGCCGCGGGTACAGCCGCGCCCAAAAATACCCGCCCGAAGGCCGGGCCGCCAAGTTCGTTCAGCGGAAAAAGGCCACAAAAACGGGTGGGCTATAGCCTTGGGGGGTGGAGCTGGCCTACTTCGTCCGCCAGACTCAGAATGGCGCGAGACTTAGCGAGGCGCCTCCGTGTGCCAAAAATAGTGTACGGGCACAGCCGCGCCCAAAAATACCCGCCCGAAGGCCGGGGCGCCAAGTTCGTCCAGCGGAAAAAGGCCACAAAAACGGGTGGGCTATAGCCTTGGGGGGTGGGGCAGGCCAACTTCGTCCGCCGTAGTCGGAATGGATCGAGACTTTACGAGGGCCCTCCCTGTGCCAAAAATAGGCCACGGGCACAGCCGCGCCCAAAAATAACCGGCCGAAGGCCGGGGCACCAAGTTCGTCCAGCGGAAAAAGGCCACAAAAACGGGTGGGCTATAGCCTTGGGGGGTGGGGCTGGCCCGCCAAATCCGCCGGACTCGGAATGGAGCGAGACTTTGAGCGCCCTCCGTGGGAAAAAAATAGCCGCAGGCCCAATAAACAAAAATTACCGGCCGAAGGCCGGGGCACCAAGTTCGTCCAGCGGAGAAAGGCCACTGGCTGGTGGGCTATAGCCTTGGGGGGTGGGGCTGGCGAACTTCATCCGCCGGACTCGGAATGGAGCGAGACTTTGCGAGGGCCCTCCATGTTCCAAAAATAGGACGCGGGCACAGCCGCGCCCAAAAATAACCACCCGAAGACCGGGGAACCAAGTTCGTCCCGCGGAAAAAGGCCACAAAAACGGGTGGGCTATAGCTTTATTGGGTGGGGCTGGCCAACTTCGTCTGCCGGACTCGGAATGGCGCGAAACTTTACGAGGGCCCTCCGTGTGCCAAAAATAGGCCGTGGGCACAGTCGCTCCCAAAAATAACCGCCCGAAGGCCGGGGCGCCAAGTTCGTCCAGCGGAAAAAGGCCACAAAACGGGTGGCTATAGCCTTGGGGGGTGGGGCTGGCCAACTTCGTCAGCCGGACTCGGAATGGATCGAGACTTTACGAGGGCCCTCCGTGTACCAAAAATAACCGCCTGAAGGCCGGGGCGCCAAGTTCGTCCAGCGGAAAAAGGCCACAAAACGGGTGGGCTATAGCCTTGGCAGGTGGGGCTGGCCAACTTCGTCCGCCGGACTCAGAATGGCGCGAGACTTTGCGAGGGGCCTCCGTGTGCCAAAAATTGGCCGCGGGCACAGCCGCGCCCAAAAATAACCGCCCGAAGGCCGGGGCGCCAAGTTCGTCCAGCGGAAAAAGGCCACAAAAACGGGTGGGCTATAGCCTTGGGAGGTGGGGCTGGCCAACTTCGTCTGCCGGACTCGGAATGGCGCGAGACCTTGCGAGGGCCCTCCGTGTGAAAAAAAATAGGCCGCGACGACAGCTGAGCCCAAAAATAAGTGCCCGAAGGCCGGGGCGCCAAGTTCGTCCAGCGGAAAAAGGCCACAAAAACGGGTGGGCTATAGCCTTGGGGGTGGGGCTGGCCGACTTCGTCCGCCGCACTCGGAATGGCGCGAGACTTTGCGAGGGGCCTCCATGTGCCAAAAATAGGCTGCGGGCACAGCCGCGTCCAAAAATAACCACCCGAAGACCGGGGCGCCAAGTTCGTCCCGCGGAAAAAGGCCACAAAAACGGGTGGGCTATAGCCTTGTTGGGTGGGGCTGGCCAACTTCGTCCGCCGGACTTGGAATGGCGCTTGAAACTTACGAGGAGCCCTCCGTGTGCCAAAAATAGGCCGCGGGCACAGCTGCGCCCAAAAATAACCGCCCGAAGGCCGGGGCGCCAAGTTCGTCCAGCGAAAAAGGCCACAAAAACGGGTGGGGCATAGCCTTGGGGGGTGGGGCTGGCCAACTTCGTCCGCTGGACTCGGAATGGAGCGAGACTTTGCGAGGGCCCTCCGTGTGCAAAAAATAGGCCGCGGGCACAGCCGCGCCCAAAAATAACCGCCCGAAGGCTGGGGCGCCAAGTTCGTCCAGCGGAAAAAGGCCTCAAAAACGGGTGGGCTATAGCCTTGGGGGGTGGGGCTGGCCAACTTCGTCCACCGGACTCGGAATGGCGCGAGACTTTATGAGGGCCCTCCGTGTACCAAAACTAGGCCGTGGACACAGCCGCACTCAAAAAAAACCGCCCGAAGGCCGGGGTACCAAGTTCGCCCAGCGGAAAAAGGCCACAAAAACGGGTGGGCTATAGCGTTGGGGGGTGGGGCTGGCAACCTTCGTCCGCCGGACTCGGAATGATGCGAGACTTTGCGAGGGGCCTCCGTGTCTCAAAAATAGGCCGCGGCCACAGCCGCGCCAAAAAATAACTGCCCGAAGGCCGGGGCGACAAGTTCGTCCAGCGGAAAAAGGCCACAAAAACGGGTGGGCTATAGCCTTGGGGGGTGAGGCTGGCGAACTTCGTCCGCCGGACTCGGAATGGAGCGAGACTTTGCGAGGGCCCTCCGTGTGCCAAAAATAACCACCCGAAGGCCGGGGCGCCAAGTTCGTCCAGCGGAAAAAGGCCACAAAAACGGGTGGGCTATAGCCTTGGGGGGTGGGGCTGGCCAACTTTGTCCGCCGCACTCGCAATGGCGCGAGACTTTGCTAGGGGCCTCCGTGTGCCAAAAATAGGCCGCGGGCACAGCCGCGTCCAAAAATAACCACCCGAAGACCGGGGCGCCAAGTTCGTCCCGCGGAAAAAGGCCACAAAACGGGTGGGCTATAACCTTGTTAGGTGGGGCTGGCCAACCGTCCGCGCGGACTCGGAATGGCGTGAAACTTTACGAGGGCCCTCCGTGTACCAAAAATAGGCCGCGGGCACAGCCGCGCCCAAAAATAACTGCCCGAAGGCCGGGGCGCCAAGTTCGTCCAGCGGAAAAAGGCCACAAAAACGGGTGGGCTATAGCCTTGGGGGGTGGGGCTGGCCAACTTCGTCCGCCGGACTCGGAATGCAGCGAGACTTTGCGAGGGCCCTCCGTGTGCCAAAAATAACCGCCCGAAGGCCGGGGCGCCAAGTTCGTCCAGCGGAAAAAGGCCACAAAAACGGGTGGGCTATAGCCTTTGGGGGTGGGTTGGCCCACTTCGTCCGCCGCACTCGGAATGGCGCGAACCTTTGGGAGGGGCCTCCGTGTGCCAAAAATAGGCCGCGGGCACAGCTGCATCCAAAAATAACCCCCCGAAGACCGGGGCGCCAAGTTCGTCCCGCGGAAAAAGGCCACAAAAACGGGTGGGCTATAGCCTTGTTGGGTGGGGCTGGCCCACCGGACGAAGTAATGGCGCGAAACTTTATGAGGGCCCTCCGTGTGCCAAAAATAGGCCGCAGGCACAGCCGCACCCAAAAATAACTGCCCGAAGGCCGGGGCGCCAAGTTCGTCCAGCGGAACAAGGCCACAAAAACGGGTGGGCTATAGCCTTGGTAGGTGGGGCTGGCCAACTTCTTCCGCCGGACTCGGAATGGCGCGAGCCTTTGGGAGGGCCCTCCGTGTGAAAAAAATAGGCCACGGGGACAGCCGAGCCCAAAAATAAGTGCCCGAAGGCCGGGCCGCCAAGTTCGTCCAGCGGAAAAAGGCCACAAAAACGGGTGGGCTATAGCCTTGGGGGGTGGGGCTGGCCAACTTTGTCCGCCGCACTCGCAATGGCGCGAGACTTTGCGAGGGGCCTCCGTGTGCCAAAAATAGGCCGCGGGCACAGCCGCGTCCAAAAATAACCACCCTAATACCGGGGCGCCAAGTTCGTCCCGCGGAAAAAGGCCACAAAAACGGGTGGGCTATAGCCTTGTTGGGTGGGGCTGGCCAACTTCGTCCGCCGGATTCGGAATGGCGCGAAACTTTACGAGGGCCCTCCTTGTGCCCAAAATAGGCCGCGGGCACAGCCGCGCCCAAAAATAACCGCCCGAAGGCCGGGGCGCCAAGTTCGTCCAGCGGAACAAGGCCACAAAAAGGGGTGGGCTATAGCCTTGGGGGGTGGGGCTGGCCCACTTCGTCCGCCGGACTCGGAATGGCGCGAGACTTTGCGAGGACCCACCGTGTGAACAAAATAGGCCGCGGGCACAACCGAGCCCAAAAATAACCGCCCGAAGGCCGGGGCGCCAAGTTCGTCCAGCGGAACAAGGCCACAAAAAGGGGTGGGCTATAGCCTTGGGGGGTGGGGCTGGCCCACTTCGTCCGCCGGACTCGGAATGGCGCGAGACTTTGCGAGGGCCCTCCGTGTGAAAAAAATAGGCCGCGGGCACAACCTGAGCCTAAAAATAACCGCCCGAAGGCCAGGCGCCAAGTTCGTCCAGCGGAACAGGGCCCAAGAGAGGCGTGGGCTAAAGCCTTGGGTGTGGGGGCTGGCCCACTTCGTCCGCCGGACTCGGAATGGCGCGAGACTTTGCGAGGACCCACCGTGTGAACAAAATAGGCCGCGGGCACAACCGAGCCCAAAAATAACCGCCCGAAGGCCGGGGCGCCAAGTTCGTCCAGCGGAAAAAGGCCACAAAAACGGGTGGGCTATAGCCTTTGGGGGTGGGGCTTTACCACTTCGTCCGCCGCACTCGGAATGGCGCGAGACTTTGTGAGGGGCCTCCATGTGCCAAAAATAGGCCGCGGGCACAGCCGCGCCCAAAAATAACCGCCCGTAGGCCGGGGCGCCAAGTTCGTCCAGCGGAAAAAGGCCACAAAAACGGGTGGGCTATAGCCTTGGGAGGTGGGGCTGGCCAACTTCGTCCGCCGGACTCGGAATGGCGCGACACTTTACGAGGGGCCTCCGTATGCCAAAAATAGGCCGCGGGCACAGCCGCGCCAAAAATAGACCCCCTAAGGTCGGCGTGCCCAAGCCCCCCAGCGGAAAAATGGCCAAAAAATGGGTGGGCTATAGCCTTGCGGGGAGGGGCTGGCCGACTTCGTCCGCCGGACTCGGAATGGGGCGAAACTTTGCGAGCGGCCTCCACGTGCCAAAAATAGGCCGTGGGTACAGCCGCGCCCAAAAATACCCGGCCGAAGGTGGGCGCGCCCAAGCCCCCCAGCGGAAAAGTGGCCAAAAAACGGGTGGGCTATAGCCTGGGGGAGGCTGGCTGGCCGACTTCGTCCGCCTGACTCGTAATGGGGCGAGACTTTGCGAGCGGCCTCCGCGTGCCAAAAATAGGGCGCGGGTACAGCCGCGTCCAAAAATACCCGCCCGAAGGCCGGGGCGCTAAGTTCGTCCAGCGGAAAAAGGCCACAAAAACGGGTGGGCTACAGCCTTGGGGGGTGGGGCTGGCCCACTTCATCCGCCGGACTCGGAATGAGGCGAGACTTTGCGAGCGGCCTCCGCGTGCCAAAAATAGGCCGCGGGCACAGCCGCGCCCAAAAATAGACCCCCTAAGGTCGGCGTGCCCAAGCCCCCCAGCGGAAAAATGGCCAAAAAATGGGTGGGCTATAGCCTTGGGGGGAGGGGCTGGCCGACTTCGTCCGCCGGACTCGGAATGGGGCGAAACTTTGCGAGCGGCCTCCACGTGCCAAAAATAGGCCGTTGGTACAGCCGCGCCCAAAAATACCCGGCCGAAGGTGGGCGCGCCCAAGCCCCCCAGCGGAAAAGTGGCCAAAAAACGGGTGGGCTATAGCCCTGGGGGGAGGGGCTGGCCGACTTCGTCCGCCTGACTCGAAATGGGGCGAGACTTTGCGAGCGGCCTCCGCGTGCCAAAAATAGGGCGCGGGTACAGCCGCGTCCAAAAATACCCGCCCGAAGGCCGGGGCGCCAAGTTCGTCCAGCGGAAAAAGGCCACAAAAACGGGTGGGCTACAGCCTTGGGGGGTGGGGCTGGCCCACTTCATCCGCCGGACTCGGAATGGGGCGAGACTTTACGAGCGGCCTTCGCGTGCCAAAAATAGGCCGTGGGCACAGCCGGGCCCAAAAATAACCCCCCGAAGGTCGGCGCGCCCAAGCCCCCCAGCGGAAAAATGGCCAAAAAACGGGTGGGCTATAGCCTTGGGGGGAGGGGCTGGCCGACTTCGTCCGCCGGACTCGGAATGGGGCGAGACTTTGCGAGCAGCCTCCGCGTACCAAAAATAGGCCGCGGGTACAGCCGCGCCCAAAAATACCCGCCCGAAGGCCGGGGCGCCAAGTTCGTCCAGCGGTAAAAGGCCACAACAACGGGTGGGCTAAAGCCTTGGGGGGTGGGGCTCGTCAACTACGTCCGCCGGACTCGGAATGGTGGGAGACTTTGCGAGGGCCTCTGTGTGCCAAAAATAGGCCGCGGGCACAGCCGCGCCCAAAAATAACCGCCCGAAGGCCGGGGCGCCAAGTTCATCAGGCGGAAAAAGGCCACAAAAACGGGTGGGCTATAGCCTTGGGGGGTGGGGCTGGCCAACTTCGTCCGCCGGACTCGGAATGGGCCAAGACTTTGCGAGGGGCCTCTGTGTGCCAAAAATAGGCCGCGGGCACAGCCGCGCCCAAAAATAACCGCCCGAAGGCCGGGGCGCCAAGTTCGTCAGGCGGAAAAAGGCCACAAAAACGGGTGGGCTATAGCCTTGGGGGGTGGGCCTGGCCAACTTCGTCCGCCGGATTCGGAATGGCGCGAGACTTTACGAGGAGCCTCCGCATGCCAAAAATAGGCCACGGGCACAGCCGCGACCAAAAATAACCACCCGAAGGTCGGCGAGCGCAAACCCCCCAGCGGAAAAATGGCCAAAAAACGGGTGGGCTATAGCCTTGGGGGGAGGGGCTGGCCAACTCCGTCCGCCGGACTCGGAATGGGGCGAGACTTTGCGAGCGGCGTCCGCGTGCCAAATATAGGCCGCGGGCACAGCCGCGCCCAAAAATAACCCCCCGAAGGTCGGTACGCCCAAACCCTCCAGCGGAAAAATGGCCAAAAAACGGGTGGGCTATAGCCTTGGGGGGAGGGGCGGGCCTACTTCGTCCGCCGGACTAGGATTGGGGCGAGTTGTTGCAAGCGGCCTCCGCCTGCGCCCAAAAATAACCCCCCGAAGGTCGGCGTGCCCAAACCCCCAAGCGGAAAAATGGCCAAAAAACGGGTGGGCTATAGCCTTGGGGGGAGGGGCTGGCCCACTTCGTCCGCCGGACCCGGAATGGGGCGAGACTTTGCGAGGGGCCTCCGTGTGCCAAAAATAGGCCGCAGGCACAGCCGCGCCCAAAAATAACCCCCCGAAGGCCGGGGCACCAAGTTCGTCCAGCGGAAATAGGCCACAAAAACGGGTGGGCTAAAGCCTTGGGGGGTGGGGCTCGTCAACTACGTCCGCCGGACTCGGAATGGTGGGAGACTTTGCGAGGGCCTCTGTGTGCCAAAAATAGGCCGCGGGCACAGCCGCGCCCAAAAATAACCGCCCGAAGGCCGGGGCGCCAAGTTCGTCAGGCGGAAAAAGGCCACAAAAACGGGTGGGCTATAGCCTTGGGGGGTGGGGCTGGCCAACTTCGTCCGCCGGACTCGGAATGGGCCAAGACTTTGCGAGGGGCCTCTGTGTGCCAAAAATAGGCCGCGGGCACAGCCGCGCCCAAAAATAACCGCCCGAAGGCCGGGGCGCCAAGTTCGTCAGGCGGAAAAAGGCCACAAAAACGGGTGGGCTATAGCCTTGGGGGGTGGGGCTGGCCAACCCGTCCGCCCGGACTCGGAATCGGATGAGACTTTGCAGCGGCCTCCGTATGCCACAAATAGGCCGCGGACACAGCCGCACCCAAAAATAACCCCGAAGGACAGGGCGCCAAGTTCGTCCAGCGGAAAAGGCCAAAAAACGGGTAGGCTATATCCTTGTGGGGTGCGGTGGGCCAAGTCCGTCCGCCGGACTCAGAATCGGATGAGACTTTGCGAGCGGCCTCCGTGTGCCAAAAATAGGCCGCGGTCAAAGCCGCGCCCAAAAATAACCGCCCGAAGGCCGGGGAGCCAAGTTCGTCCAGCGGAAAAAGGCCACAAAAACGGGTGGGCTATAGCCTTGGGGGGTGGGGCCGGCTAAGTTCGTCCGCCGGACTCGGAATAGGATGAGACTTTGCGAGCGTCCTCCGTGTGCCAAAAATAGGCCGCGGGAACAGCCGCGACCAACAATAACAGCCCGAAGGCCGGTGCGCCAATTTCGTCCAGCGGAAAAAGGCCACAAAAACGGGTGGGCTATAACCTTGGGGGGTGAGGCCGGCCAAGTTCGTCAGCCGCGTCAAATAACCACCCAAAGACCGGGGCGCCAAGTTCGTCCCGCGGAAAAAGGCCACAAAAACGGGTGGGCTATAGCCTTGTTGGGTGGGGCTGGCCAACTTCGTCCGCTGGATTCGGAATGGCGCGAAACTTTACGAGGGCCCTCTGTGTGCCAAAAATAGGCCGCGGGCACAGCCGCGCCCAAAAATAACTGCCCGAAGGCCGGGGCGCCAAGTTCGTCCAGTGGAAAAAGGCCACAAAAACGGGTGGGCTATAGCCTTGGGGGGTGGGGCGGGCGAACTTCGTCCGCCGGACTCAGAATGGAGCGAGACTTTGCGAGGGCCCTCCATTTGCCAAAAATAACCACCCGAAGGCCAGGGCGCCAAGTTCGTCCAGCGGAAAAAGGCCACAAAAACGGGTGGGCTATAGCCTTGGGGGGTGGGGCTGGCCAACTTCGTCCACCGGACTCGGAATGGCGCGAGACTTTGCGAGGACCCACCGTGTGAACAAAATAGGCCACGGGCACAACCGAGCCCAAAAATAACCGCCCGAAGGCCGGGGCGCCAAGTTCGTCCAGCGGAACAAGGCCAGAAAAAGGGGTGGGCTATAGCCTTGGGGGGTGGGGCTGGCCCACTTCGTCCGCCGGACTCGGAATGGCGCGAGACTTTGCGAGGGCCCTCCGTGTGCCAAAAATAGGCCGCGGACACAGCCGCGCCCAAAAATAACCGCCCGAAGGCCGGGGCGCCAAGTTCGTCCAGCGGAAAAATGCCACAAAAACGGGTGGGCTATAGCCTTTGGGGGTGGGGCTTTACCACCAAATCCGCCGCTTTTCGGAATGGCGCGAGACTTTGTGAGGGGCCTCAGTGTGCCAAAAATAGGCCGCGGGCACAGCCGCGCCCAAAAATAACCGCCCGTAGGCCGGGGCGCCAAGTTCGTCCAGCGGAAAAAGGCCACAAAAACGGGTGGGCTATAGCCTTGGGGGGTGGGGCTGGCCAACTTCGTCCGCCGGACTCGGAATGGCGCGAGACTTTGCGAGGGCCCTCCGTGTGCAAAAAAATAGGCTGCGGGGACAGCCGAGCCCAAAAATAAGTGCCCGAAGGCCGGGGCGCCAAGTTCGTCAAGCGGAAAAAGGCCACAAAAACGGGTGGGCTATAGCCTTGGGGGGTGGGGCTGGCCCACTTCGTCCGCCGCACTCGCAATGGCGCGAGACTTTGCGAGGGGACTCCGTGTGCCAAAAATAGGCCACGGGCACAGCCGCGTCCAAAAATAACCACCCAAAGACCGGGGCGCCAAGTTCGTCCCGCGGAAAAAGGCCACAAAAACGGGTGGGCTATAGCCTTGTTTGGTGGGGCTGGCCCACTTCGTCCGCCGGACTCGGAATGGCGCGAAATTTTAGGAGGGCCCTCCGTGTGCCAAAAATAGGCCGTGGGCACAGCCGCGCCCAACAATAACTGCCCGAAGGCCGGGGCGCCAAGTTCGTCCAGCGGAAAAAGGCCACAAAAACGGGTGGGCTATAGCCTTGGGGGGTAGGGCTGGCCAACTTCGTCCGCCGGACTCGGAATGGAGCGAGACTTTGCGAGGGCCCTCCGTGTGCCAAAAATAACAGCCCGAAGGCCGGGGCGCCAAGTTCGTCCAGCGGAAAAAGGCCACAAAAACGGGTGGGCTATAGCCTTGGGGGGTGGGGCTGGCCAACTTCGTCCGCCGGACTCGGAATGGCGCGAAACTTTACGAGGGCCCTCCGTGTGCCAAAAATAGGCCGTGGGCACAGCCGCGCCCAAAAATAACTGCCCGAAGGCCGGGGCGCCAAGTTCGTCCAGCGGAAAAAGGCCACAAAAACGGGTGGGCTATAGCCTTGGGGGGTAGGGCTGGCCAACTTCGTCCGCCGGACTCGGAATGGAGCGAGACTTTGCGAGGGCCCTCCGTGTGCCAAAAATAACAGCCCGAAGGCCGGGGCGCCAAGTTCGTCCAGCGGAAAATGGCCACAAAAACGGGTGGGCTATAGCCTTGGGGGTGGGGCTGGCGAACTTCGTCCACCGGACTCGGAATGGTGCGAGACTTTGCGAGGGCCATCCGTGTGCCAAAAATAGGCCACAGGCACAGCCGCACCCAACAATAACCGCCCGAAGGCCAGGGCGCCAAGTGCGTCTAGCGGAAAAAGGCCACAAAAACGGGTGGGCTATAGCCTTGGGGGGTGGGGCTGGCCAACTTCGTCCGCCGGACTTGGAATGGCGCGAGAGTTTGCGAGGGCCCTCCATGTGAAAAACATAAGCCGCGGGCACAGCCGCGCCCAAAAATAACCGCCCGAAGGCCGGGCGCCAAGTTCATACAGCGGAAAAAGGCCACAAAAACGGGTGGGCGATAGGCTTGGGGGGTGGGGCTGGCCAAGTTCGTCCGCCGGACTCGGAATGGGACGAGATATTGGGAGCGGCCTCCGTGTGCCAAAAATAGGCTGCGGGCACAGCCGCACCCAAAAATAAGGGCCCGAAGGCCGGGGCGCCAAGTTCGTCCAGCGGAAAAAGGCCACAAAAACGGGTGGGCTATAGACTTGGGGGGTGGGGCTGGCCAAGTTCGTACGCCGAACTCGGAATGGGGTGAGACTTTGGGAACGGCCTCCGTGTGCCAAAAATAGGCCGCGGGCTCGGCGCCGCCCAGAAATGACCGGCAGAAAGGCGGGGCGCCAATTTCGTCCACCGGACAAAGGCCACAAAAACGGGTGGGCTATAGCCTTGGGGGGTGGGGCTGGCCAAGTTTGTCCGCCGGACTCGGAATGGGGCAAGACTTTGCGAGCGGCCTCCGTGGGCCAAAAATAGGTTGCGGGCACAGCCGCACCCCAAAACAATGGCCCGAAGGCCGGGGCTCCAAGTTCGTCCAGCGAAAGAAGGCCACAAAAATGGGTAGGCTATAGCCTTGGGGGGTGGGGCTGGCCAAGGTCGTCCCCCGGACACGGAATGGGATGAGATTTTGCAAGCAGCCTCCGTGTGCCAAAAATAGGCCGCGGGCACAGCCATGCCAGAAATAACCACCCGAAGGCGGTAGCCAAGTTCGTCCAACGGAAAAAGGGCACAAAAACGGGTGGGCTATGGCCTTGGTGGGTAGAGCTGGCCAAGTTCGTCCGCCGGACTCGGAATGTGGCGAGACTTTGCGAGCGGCCTTCGTTTACCAAAAATAGGCCATGGGCACAGCCGCGCCCAAAAATAACCACCCGAACGCGGGCGCCAAGTTCGTCCAGCGGAAAAAGGCCACAAAAACGGGTGGGCTATAGCCTTGGGGGGTGGGGCTGGCCAAGCTCGTCCGCCAGACTCGTAATGGGGCCAGACTTTACAAGCAGCCTCCATGTGCCAAAAATAGGCTGCGGGCACAGCCGTACCCCAAAACAATGGCCCGAATGCCGCGGCGCCAAGTTCATCCAGCGGAAAAAGGCCACAAAAACAGGTGGGCTATAGCCTTGGGGGGTGGGGCTGGCCAAGTTCGTCCGCCAGACTCGGAATGGGGCGAGACTTTACGAGCGGCATCCATGTGCCAAAAATAGGCCGTGGGCACAGCCGCACCCAAAAATAACCGCCCGAAGGCCGGGTTGCCAAGTTCGTCCAGCGGAAAAAGGCCACAAAAACGGGTGGGCTATAGCGTTGGCGGGTGAGACTGGCCAAGTTCGTCCGCCGGACTCGGAATGGGGCGAGACTTTGCGAACGGCTTCCGTTTACCAAAAGTAGGCCATGGGCACAGCCGCTCCCAAAAATAACCGCCCGAAGGCCGGGGCGCCAAGTTCGTCCAGCGGAAAAAGGCCACAAAAACGGGTGGGCTATAGCCTTGGGGGGTGGGGCTGGCCAAGCTCGTCCGCCAGACTCGTAATGGGGCCAGACTTTACAAGCAGCCTCCATGTGCCAAAAATAGGCTGCGGGCACAGCCGTACCCCAAAACAATGGCCCGAATGCCGCGGCGCCAAGTTCATCCAGCGGAAAAAGGCCACAAAAACGGGTGGGCTATAGCCTTGGGGGGTGGGGCTGGCCAAGTTAAATCCTTGAGACTCGGAATGGGACAAGACTTTACGAGCGGCATCCATGTGCCAAAAATAGGCCGCGGGCACAGCCGCACCAAAAATAAACGCCCGAAGGCCGGGTTGCCAAGTTCGTCCAGCGGAAAAAGGCCACAAAAAGCGGGTGGGCTATAAGCGTTGGCGGGTGAGACTGGCCAAGTTCGTCCGCCCGGACTCGGAATGGGGCTAGAGTTTCTGGCGGCCTCCGTTTACCAAAAATAGGCCATGGGCACAGCCGCGACCAAAAATAACCGCCCGAAGGCCGGGGCGCCAAGTTCGTCCAGCGGAAAAAGGCCACAAAAACGGGTGGGCTATAGCCTTGGGGGGTGGGGCTGGGCAAGTTCGTCCGCCGGACTCGGAATGGGGTAAGACTTTGCGAGCGGCCTCCGTGAGCCAAAAATAGGCTGCAGGCACAGCTATACACAAAAATAAGGGCCCGAAGGCCGGGGCGCGAAGTTCGTCCAGCGGAAAAAGGCCACCAAAACGGGTGGGCTATAGCCTTGGGGGGTGGGGCTGGCCAAGTTCGTCCACCGGACTCGGAATAGGACAAGATATTGGGAGCGGCCTCCGTGTGCCAAAAATAGGCCGCGGCCACAGCCGCGCCCAAAAATAACCGCCCGAAGGCCGGGCCGCCAAGTTCGTCCAGCGGAAAAAGGCCACAAAAACGGGTGCGCTATAGCCTTGGGGGGTGGTGCTGGCAAAGTTCGTCCGCTGGACTCGGAATGGGGCAAGACTTTACGAGCGGCCTCCGTGGGCCAAAAATAGGCTGCGGGCACAGCCGCACCACAAAACAAGGGCCCGAAGGCCGGGGCACCAAGTTCGTCCAGCGAAAGAAGGCCACAAAAATGGGTGGGCTATAGCCTCGGGGTGTGGGGCTGGCCAAGTTCGTCCGCCAGACTCGGAATGGGGCGAGACTTTACGAGCGGCCTTCATGTGCCAAAAATAGGCCGCGGGCAC
>JAUJEF010000040.1:0-74267 GCA_030444885.1 Citrus sp. QX-2021 | reverse complement strand
CCAGCCGCTCCCCCCAAGGCTATAGCCCACCCGTTTTTTGGCCATTTTTCCGCAGGGGGGTTTGGGCGCAACGATCTTCGGGGGGTTATTTTTGGGCGCGGCTGTGCCCGCGGCCTATTTATGGCACGCAGAGGCCGCTCGCAAAGTCTCGCCCCGTTCCGAGCCCGGCGGACAAAGTTGGCCAGACCCTCCCCCCAAGGCTATAGCCCACCCGTTTTTTGGCCATTTTTCCGCTGGGGGGTTTGGGCGCAACGATCTTCGGGGGGTTATTTTTGGGCGCGGCTGTGCCCGCGGCCTATTTTTGGCACGCAGAGGCCGCTCGCAAAGTCTCGCCCCGTTCCGAGCCCGGCGGACAAAGTTGGCCAGACCCTCCCCCCAAGGCTATAGCCCACCCGTTTTTTGGCCATTTTTCCGCTGGGGGGTTTGGGCGCGCCGACCTTCGGACGGTTATTTTTGGGCGCGGCTGTGCCGTGGCCTATTTTTGGCACGCGGAGGCCGCTCGCAAAGTCTTGCCGTATTCCGAGTCCGGCGGACGAAGTTGGCCAGCTCCTCCCCCCAAGGCTATAGCCCACCCGTTTTTTGGCCATTTTTCGCTGGACGAACTTGGCAAGAGGCCTTCGGGCGGTTATTTTTGGACGTGGCTGTGCCCGCGGCCTATTTTTGGTACGCGGAGGCCGCTCGCAAAGTCTCCCCCCATTCCGAGTCCGGCGGACGAAGTTCGCCAGCCCCTCCCCCCAAGGCTATAGCCCACCCTTTTTTTGGCCATTTTTCCGCTGGACGAACTTGGCGCCCCGGCCTTCGGGCGGTTATTTTTGGGCGCGGCTGTGCCCGCGGCCTATTTTTGGCACACGGAGGCCCCTCGCAAAATCTCCTGCCATTCCGAGTCCGGCGGACGAATTGGGCCAGGCCCACCCCCCAAGGCTATAGCCCACCCGTTTTTGTGGCCTTTTTGCGCTGGACGAACTTCGCGCCCCGGCCTTCGGCGGATATTTTAGGGCGCTACTGTGCCCGCGGCCTATTTTTCGTACACGGATGCCCCTCGCAAAGTCTCGTACCATTCCGAGTCCGGCGGATGAATTTGGCCAGCCCCATCCCCCAAGGCTATAGCCCACCCGTTTTTGTGGCTTTTTTCCGCTGGACGAACTTGGCGCCCCGGCCTTCGGGCGGTTATTTTTGGGCGCGGCTGTGCCCGAGGCCTATTTTTGGCACACGGAGGCCCCTCGCAAAGTCTCGCGCCATTCCCAGTATGGCGGACGAAGTGGGCCAGCCCCACCCCCCAAGGCTATAGCCCACCCGTTTTTGTGGCCTTTTTCCGCTAGACGAACTTGGCGCCCCGGCTATCGGGCTGTTATTTTTGGGCGCGGCTCTGCCCGTGGCCTATTTTTGGCGCACGGAGGACCCTCGCAAAGTCTCGTGCCATTCCTAGTCCGGCGGACGAAGTCGGCCAGGCCCACTCCCCAAGGCTATAGCCCACCCGTTTTTGTGGCCTTTTTCCGCTGGACAAACTTGGCGCCCCGGCCTTCGGGCAGTTATTTTTGGGCGCGGCTGTGTCCGCGGCCTATTTTTGGCACACGGAGGCCCCTCGCAAAGCCTCGCGCCATTCCGTGTCCAGCGGACAAAGTTGGCCAGCCCCACCTCCCAAGGCTATAGCCCACCCGTTTTTGTGGCCTTTTTCCGCTGGACGAACTTGGCGCCCCGACCTTCGGGCGGTTATTTTTTGGCACGGCTGTGCCCGCGGCCTATTTTTGGCACACGGAGGCCCCTCGCAAAATCTCCCGCCATTCCGAGTCCGGCGGACGAATTGGGCCAGGCCCACCCCCCAAGGCTATAGCCCACCCGTTTTTGTGGCCTTTTTCCGCTGGACGAACTTCGCGCCCCGGCCTTCGGCGGATATTTTAGGGCGCTACTGTGCCCGCGGCCTATTTTTCGTACACGGATGCCCCTCGCAAAGTCTCGCACCATTCCGAGTCCGGCGGATGAAGTTGGCCAGCCCCATCCCCCAAGGCTATAGCCCACCCGTTTTTGTGGCTTTTTTCCGCTGGACGAACTTGGCGCCCCGGCCTTCGGGAGGTTATTTTTGGGCGCGGCTGTGCCCAAGGCCTATTTTTGGCACACGGAGGCCCCTCGCAAAGTCTCGCGCCATTCCCAGTATGGCGGACGAAGTGGGCCAGCCCCACCCCCCAAGGCTATAGCCCACCCGTTTTTGTGGCCTTTTTCCGCTGGACGAACTTGGCGCCCCGGCTATCGGGCTGTTATTTTTGGGCGCGGCTCTGCCCGTGGCCTATTTTTGGCGCACGGAGGACCCTCGCAAAGTCTCGTGCCATTCCTAGTCCGGCGGACGAAGTCGGCCAGGCCCACTCCCCAAGGCTATAGCCCACCCGTTTTTGTGGCCTTTTTCCGCTGGACAAACTTGGCGCCCCGGCCTTCGGGCGGTTATTTTTGGGCGCGGCTGTGCCCGCGGCCTATTTTTGGCACGCAGAGGCCGCTCGCAAAGTCTCGCCCCGTTCCGAGCCCGGCGGACGAAGTTGGCCAGACCCTCCCCCCAAGGCTATAGCCCACCCGTTTTTTGGCCATTTTCCCGCTGGGGGGTTTGGGCGCGCCGACCTTCGGGCAGTTATTTTTGGGCGCGGCTGTGCCGTGGCCTATTTTTGGCACGCGGAGGCCGCTCGCAAAGTCTCGCCCCATTCCGAGTCCGGCGGACGAAGTTGGCCAGCCCCTCCCCCCAAGGCTATAGCCCACCCGTTTTTTGGCCATTATTCCGCTGGACGAACTTGGCGCCCCGGCCTTCGGGCAGTTATTTTTGGGCGCGGCTGTGCCGACGGCCTATTGTTGGCACGCGGAGGCCACTCGCAAAGTCTCGCCCCATTCCGAGTCCGGCGGACGAAGTGGGCCAGCCCCTCCCCTCAAGGCTATAGCCCACCCGTTTTTTGGCCATTTTTCCGCTGGACCAACTTGGCGCCCCGGCCTTCGGGCGGTTATTTTTGGACGCGGCTGTGCCCACGGCCTATTTTTGGCGCACGGAGGACCCTCGTAAAGTCTCGTGCCATTCCTAGTCTGGCGGACGAAGTCGGCCAGGCCCACTCCCCAAGGCTATAGCCCACCCGTTTTTGTGGCCTTTTTCTGCTGGACAAACTTGGCGCCCCGGCCTTCGGGCGGTTATTTTTGGGCGCAGCTGTGCCCGCGGCCTATTTTTGCACGCGGAGGCCCCTCGCAAAGTCTCGTGCCATTCCAAGTCCGGCGGACGAAGTGGGCCAGCCGCACCCCCACTGCTATTGCCCACCCGTTTTTGTGGCCTTTTTCCGCTGGACGAACTTGGCGCCCCAACCTTCGGGCTGTTATTTTTGGGCGCGGCTGTGTGCGCGGCCTATTCCTAGCACACGGAGGCCCCTCGTAAAGTCTCGCGCCATTCCGAGTCCGCCGGACGAAGTTGGCCAGCCCCACCCCCCAAGGCTATAGCCCACCCGTTTTTGTGGCCTTTTTCCGCTGGACGAACTTGGCGCCCCGGCCTTCGGGAGGTTCTTTTTGGGCGCGGCTGTGCGCGTGGCCTTTTCTTGGCACACGGAGGCCCCTCGCAAAGTCTCGCACCATTCCGAATGCGGCGGACGAAGTCGGCCAGCCGCACCCCCCAGGCTATAGCCCACCCGTTTTTGTGGCCTTTTTCCACTGGACGAACTTGGCGCCCCGGCCTTCGGGCGGTTATTTTCGGGTGCGGCTGTGCCCGCGGCCTAATTTTGGCACGCGGAGGCCCCTCGCAAAGTCTCGCGCCATTCCGAGTCCGGCGGACGAAGTTGGCCAGCCCCACCCCCCAAGGCTATAGCCCACCCGTTTTTGTGGCCTTTTTCCGCTGGACGAACTTGGCGCCCCGGCCTTCGGGCAGTTATTTTTGGGCGCGGCTGTGCCCGTGGCCTATTTTTGGCACGCGGAGGCCGCTCGCAAAGTCTCACCCCATTCCGAGTCCGGCGGACGAAGTTGGCCAGCCCCTCCCCCCAAGGCTATAGCCAACCCGTTTTTTGGCCATTATTCCGCTGGACGAACTTGGCGCCCCGGCCTTCGGGCAGTTATTTTTGGGCTCGGCTGTGCCGACGGCCTATTTTTGGCACGCGGAGGCCACTCGCAAAGTCTCGCCCCATTCCGAGTCCGGCGGACGAAGTGGGCCAGCCCCTCCCCCCAAGGCTATAGCCCACCCGTTTTTTGGCCATTTTTCCGCTGGACCAACTTGGCGCCCCGGCCTTCGGGCGGTTATTTTTGGGCACGGCTGTGCCCACGGCCTATTGGAGGACCCTTGCAAAGTCTCGCGCCATTCCGTGTCCAGCGGACGAAGTGGGCCAGGCCCACCCCCCAAGGCTATAGCCCACCCGTTTTTGTGGCCTTTTTCCGCTGGACGAACTTGGCGCCCTGGCCATCGGGCGGTTACTTTTTGGCGCGGCTGTGCCCGTGGCCTATTTTTGGCGCACGGAGCCCCTCGCAAAGTCTGGCGCCATTCGGAGTCCGGCGGACGAAGTTGGCCAGCCCCACCCCCCAAGGCTATAGCCCACCCGTTTTTGTGGCCTTTTTCCGCTGGACGAACTTGGCGCCCCGGCCTTCGGGCGGTTATTTTTGGGTGCGGCTGTGCCCGCAGCCTATTTTTGGCACACGGAGGCCGCTCGTAAAGTCTCACCCCATTCCGAGTCCGGCGGACGAAGTTGGCCAGCCCGTCCCCCCAAGGCTATAGCCCACCCGTTTTTTGGCCATTATTCCGCTGGACGAACTTGGCGCCCCGGCCTTCGGGCAGTTATTTTTGGCCGCGGCTGTACCGGCGGCCTATTTTTGGCACGCGGAGGCCACTCGCAAAGTCTCGCCCCATTCCGAGTCCGGCGGACGAAGTCGGCCAGCCCCTCCCCCCAAGGCTATAGCCCACCCGTTTTTTGGCCATTATTCCGCTGGACGAACTTGGCGCCCCGGCCTTCGGGCAGTTATTTTTCATCGCGGCCGTGCCGGCGGCCTATTTTTGGCACGCGGAGGCCACTCACAAAGTCTCGCCCCATTCTGAGTTCGGCGGACGAAGTTGGCCAGCCCCTACCCCCAAGGCTATAGCCCACCCGTTTTTTGGCCATTTTTCCGTTGGACCAACTTGGCGCTCCGGCCTTCGGGCGGTTATTTTTGGGCGCGGCTGTGCCCGCTGCCTATTTTTGGCAGACGGAGACCGCTCGCAAAGTCTCGCCCCATTCCGAGTCTAGCGGACGAAGTCGGCCAGCCTCTCCCCCCAAGGCTATAGCCCACCCGTTTTTTGGCCATTTTTCCGCTGGACGAACTTGTCGCCCCGGCCTTCGGGTGGTTATTTTTGGGCGCGGCTGTGTCCGCAGCCTATTTTTGGCACGCGGAGGCCGCTCGCAAAGTCTAGCCCCATTCCGAGTCCGGCGGACGAAGTGGGCCAGCCCCTCCCCCCAAGGCTATAGCCCACCCGTTTTTTGGCCATTTTTCCGCTGGGGGGTTTGGGCGGGCCGACCTTCGGGGGTTTATTTTTGGGCGCGGTTGTGCCCGCGGCCTATTTTTGGCACGCGGAGGCCGCTTGCAAAGTCTCATCCCATTTCGAGTCCGGCGGACGAAGTGGGCCAGCCCCTCCCCCCAAGGCTATAGCCCACCCGTTTTTTGGCCATTTTTCCGCTGGGGAGTTTGGGCGGGCCGACCTTCGGGTGGTTATTTTTGGGAGCGGCTGTACCCACGGCCTATTTTTGGCATGCGGAGGCCGCTCGCAAAGTCTCAGCCCATTCCGAGTCCGGCGGACGAAGTTGGCCAGCCCTCCCCCCAAGGCTATAACCCACCCGTTTTTTGGCCATTTTTCCGCTGGACGAACTTGGCGCCCCGGCCTTCGGGCGGTTATTTTTGGGCGCGGCTGTGCCCACTGCCTATTTTTGGCACGCGGAGGCCGCTCGGAAAGTCTCGCCCCATTCCGAGTCCGGCAGACGAAGTTGGCCAGCCCCTCCCCCAAGGCTATAGCCCACCCGTTTTTTGCCATTTTTCAGCTGGACGAACTTGACGCCCCGGCCTTTGTGCGGTTATTTTTGGGCGCGGTTGTGCCCGCGGCCTATTTTTGGCAGACGGAGACCGCTTGGAAAGTCTCGCCCCATTCCGAGTCCGGCGGACGAAGTTGGCCAGATCCTCCCCCCAAGGCTATAGCCCACCCGTTTTTTGGCCATTTTTCCGCTGGACGAACTTGGCGCCCCGGCCTTCGGGTGGTTATTTGTGGACGAACTCGGCGCCCCGGCCTTCGGTCGGTTATTTTTGGGTGCGGCTATGCCCGCGGCATATTTTTGGCATGCGGAGGCCGCTCCCAAAGTCTCGCCCCATTCCGAGTCCGGCGCACGAATTTGGCCAGCCCCTCCCCCCAAGGCTATAGCCCACCCGTTTTTTGGCCATTTTTCCGCTGGACGAACTCGGCGCCCCGGCCTTCGGGTGGTTATTTTTGAGTGCGGCTGTGCCCGCTGCCTATTTTTGGCACGCGGAAGCCGCTCGCAAAGTCTCGCCCGATTCCGAGCCCGGTGGACAAAGTTGGCCAGCCCCTCCACCCATGGCTATAGCCCACCCGTTTTTTGGCCATTTTTCCGCTGGGCGAACTTGGCGCCCCGGCCTTCGGGCGGGTAGATTTGGGCGCGGCTGTGCCCGCGGCCTATTTTTACGACACGGAGGCGCCTCGCAAAGACCCGCGCCATTCCGAGTCCGGCGGACGAAGTTGGCCAGCCCCACCCCCCAAGGCTATAGCCCACCCGTTTTTGTGGCCTTTTTCCGCTGGACGAACTTGGCGCCCCGGCCTTCGGGTGGGTATTTTAGAGCGCGGCTGTGCCCGCGGCCTATTTTTGGCACACGGAGGTACCTCGCAAAGTCCCGCGGCATTCCGAGTCCGGAGGACAAAGTTGGCCAGCCCCACCCCCCAAGGCTATAGCCCACCCGTTTTTGTGGCCTTTTTCCGCTGGACGAACTTGGCGCCCCGGCCTTCGGGGGGGTATTTTAGAGCGCGGCTGTGCCCGCGACCTTTTTTTGGCACATGGAGGCGCATCGTAAAGTCTCGCGCCATTCCGAGTCCGGCGGACGAAGTTGGCCAGCCCCACCCACCAAGGCTATAGCCCACCCGTTTTTGTGGCCTTTTTCTGCTGGACGAACTTGGCGCCCCGGCATTCGGATGGGTATTTTTGGGTGCGGCTGTGCCCGCGGCCTATTTTTGGCACACGGAGGCGCAGCGCAAAGTCTCGCTCCATTCCGAGTCCGGCGGACGCAGTTGGCCAGCCCCACCCCCAAAGGCTATAGCCCACCCGTTTTTGTGGCCTTTTTCCGCTGGACGAACTTGGCGTCCCGGCCTTCGGGCTGGTATTTTTGGGCGCGGCTGTGCCCGCGGCCTATTTTTGGGACACGGAGGCACCTCGTAAAGTCTCGCACCATTCCGAGTCGAGCGGACGAAGTGGGCCAGCCCAACCCCCCAAGGCTATAGCCCACCCGTTTTTGTGGCCTTTTTCCGCTGGACGAACTTGGCGCCCCGGCCTTCGGGCGGGTATTTTTGGGCGCGGCTGTGTCCGCGGCCTATTTTTGGCACACGGAGGTGCCTCGTAAAGTCTCGCGCCATTCCGAGTCCGGCGGACGAAGTCGGCCAGCCCCACACCCCAAAGCTATAGCCCACCCGTTTTTGTGGCCTTTTTCCGCTGGACGAACTTGGCACCCTGGCCTTCGGGTGGGTATTTTTGGGCGCGGCTGTGTCCGCGGCCTATTTTTGGGACACGGAGGGGCCTCGCAATGTCTCACGCCATTCCGAGTCCGGCGGTTGAAGTTGGCCAGCCCCACCCCCAAAGGCTATAGCCCACCCGTTTTTGTGGCCTTTTTCCGCTGGACGAACTTGGCGCCCCGGCCTTCGGGTGGGTATTTTTGGGCGCGGCTGTGCCCGCGGCCTATTTTTGGCACACGGAGGTGCCTCGTAAAGTCTCGCGTCATTCCGAGTCCGGCGGACGAAGTCGGCCAGCCCCACCCCCCAAGGCTATAGCCCACCCGTTTTTGTGGCCTTTTTCCGCTGGACGAACATGGCGCCCCGGCTGTCAGGCGGGTACTTTAGGGCGCGGCTGTGCCCGCGGCCTATTTTTGGGACACGGTGGCGCCTCGCAAAGTCTCGCGCCATTCCGAGTCTGGCGGACGAAGTTGGCCAGCCCCACCCCCCAAGGCTACAGCCCACCCGTTTTTGTGGCCTTTTTCCGCTGGACGAACTTGGCGCCCCGGCCTTCGGGTGGGTATTTTTGGACGCGGCTGTGTCCGCGGCCTATTTTTGGGACACAGAGGTGCCTAGCAATGTCTCGCGCCATTCCCAGTCCGGCGGACGAAGTTGCCCAGCCCCACCCCCCAAGGCTATAGCCCACCCGTTACTGTGGCCCTTTTCCGCTGGACGAACTTGGCGCCCCGGCCTTCGGGTGGGTATTTTTGGGCGCGGCTGTGCCCGCGGCCTATTTTTGGCACACGGAGGCGCATCGCAAAGTCTCGCGCCATTCCCAGTCCGGCGGACGAAGTAGGCCAGCCCCACCCCCCAAGGCTATAGCCCACCCGTTTTTGTGGTCTTTTGCCGCTGGACGAACTTGGCGCCCCGGCCTTCGGGCGGGTATTTTTGGACGCGGCTGTGCCCGCGGCCAATGTTTGATACACGGAGGCGCCTCGCAGAGTCTCGCGCCATTCCGAGTCCGGCGGACGAGGTTGGCCAGCCCCACCCCCCAAGGCTATAGCCCACCCGTTTTTGGGGGCTTTTTCCGCTAGACGAACTTGGCGCCCCGGCCTTCGGGCGAGTATTTTTGGGCGCGGCAGTGCCCGCGGCCTATTTTTGGCACACAGAGGCACCTCGCAGAGTCTCGCGTCATTCCGAGTGCGGCAGACGAAGTTGGCCAGCCCCTCCCCCCAAGGCTATAGCCCACCCGTTTTTTGGCCATTTTTCAGCTGGACGAACTTGGCGCCCCGGCCTTCGGGTGGTTATTTTTGGGCGCGGCTGTGCCCACGGCCTATTTTTAGTACGCGGAGTCCGCTCGCAAAGTCTCACCCCATTCTGAGTCCGGCGGACGAAGTCGGCCAGATCCTCCCCCCAAGGCTATAGCCCACCCGTTTTTTGGCCATTTTTCCGCTGGACGAACTTGGCGCCGCGGCCTTCGGGCTGGTATTTTTGGGCACGGCTGTGGCCGCGGCCTATTTTTGGGACACGGAGGCGCCTCGCAAAGTCTCGCCCCATTCCGAGTCCGGCGGACGAAGTTGGCCAGCCCCTCCCCCCAAGGCTATAGCCCACCCGTTTTTGTGGCCTCTTTCCGCTGGATGAACTTGGCGCCCCGGCCTTCGGGCGGGTATTTTTGGGCGCGGCTGTGCCCGCGGCCTATTTTTGGCACACGGAGGCGCCTCGCAAAGTCTGGCGCCATTCCGAGTCCGGCGGACGAAGTTGGCCAGCCCCACGCCCCAAGGCTATAGCCCATCCGTTTTTGTGGCCTCTTTCCGCTGGACGAACTTGGCGCCCCGGCCTTCGGGCGGGTATTTTTGGGCGCGGCTGTGCCCGCGGCCTATTTTTGGCACACGGAGGCGCCTCGCAAAGTCTGGCGCCATTCCGAGTCCGGCGGACGAAGTTGGCCATCCTCACCCCCCAAGGCTATAGCCCACCCGTTTTTGTGGCCTCTTTCCGCTGGACGAACTTGGCGCCCCGGCCTTCGGGCGGGTATTTTTGGGCGCGGCTGAGCCCGCGGCCTATTTTTGGCACACGGAGGCGCCTCGCAAAGTCTGGCGCCATTCCGAGTCCGGCGGACGAAGTTGGCCAGCCCCACCCCCCAAGGCTATAGCCCACCCGTTTTTGTGGCCTCTTTCCGCTGGACGAACTTGGCGCCCCGGCCTTCGGGCGGGTATTTTTGGGCGCGGCTGTGCCCGCGGCCTATTTTTAGCCCACGGAGGCGCCTCGCAAAGTCTGGCGCCATTCCGAGTCCGGCGGACGAAGTTGGCCAGCCCCACCCCCCAAGGCTATAGCCCACCCGTTTTTGTGGCCTCTTTCCGCTGGACGAACTTGGCGCCCCGGCCTTGGGGCGGGTATTTTTGGGCGCGGCTGTGCCCGCGGCCTATTTTTGGCACACGGAGGCGCCTCGTAAAGTCTGGCGCCATTCCGAGTCCGGCGGACGAGTTGGCCAGCCCCACCCCTAAGGCTATAGCCCACCCGCTTTTGTGGCCTCTTTCCGCTGGACGAACTTGGCGCCCCGGCCTTCGGGCGGGTATTTTTGGGCGCGGCTGTGCCCGCGGCCTATTTTTGGCACACGGAGGCGCCTCGCAAAGTCTGGCGCCATTCCGAGTCCGGCGGACGAAGTTGGCCAACCCCACGCCCCAAGGCTATAGCCCACCCGTTTTTGTGGCCTCTTTCCGCTGGACGAACTTGGCGCCCCGGCCTTGGGGCGGGTATTTTTGGGCGCGGCTGTGCCCGCGGCCTATTTTTGGCACACGGAGGCGCCTCGCAAAGTCTGGCGCCATTCCGAGTCCGGCGGACGAAGTTGGCCAGCCCCACGCCCCAAGGCTATAGCCCACCCGGTTTTGTGGCCTCTTTCCGCTGGACGAACTTGGCGCACCGCCCTGGGGCGGGTATTTTTGGCGCCGCTGTGCCCGCGGCCTATTTTTGTCACCCGGAGGCGCCTCGCTAATTCTGGCGCGTTGCCGAGTTCTGCGGACGGATCTGGCCATCCCCACGCCCCAAGGCTATAGCCCACCCGTTTTTGTGGCCTCTTTCCGCTGGACGAACTTGGCGCCCCGGCCTTCGGGCGGGTATTTTTGGGCGCGGCTGTGTCCGCGGCCTATTTTTGGCACACGGAGGCGCCTCGCAAAGTCTGGCGCCATTCCGAGTCCGGCGGACGAAGTTGGCCAGCCCCACGCCCCAAGGCTATAGCCCACCCGTTTTTGTGGCCTCTTTCCGCTGGACGAACTTGGCGCCCCGGCCTTCGGGGGTATTTTTGGCGCGGCTGTGCCCGGGGCCTATTTTTGGAACACGGAGGCGCCTCGCAACGCCTGGGGCCATCCCGAGTCCGGGGGAGGACGTGGGCCTGCCCCACCCCCAAGGCTATAGCCCACCCGTTTTTGTGGCCTCTTTCCGCTGGACGAACTTGGCGCCCGGCCCTGGGGCGGGTATTTTTGGGCGCGGCAGTGCCCGCGGCCTATTTTTGGCACACGGAGGCGCCTCGCAAAGTCTGGCGCCATTCCGAGTCCGGCGGACGAAGTTGGCCAGCCCCACGCCCCAAGGCTATAGCCCACCCGTTTTTGTGGCCTCTTTCCGCTGGACGAACTTGGCGCCCCGGCCTTGGGGCAGGTATTTTTGGGCGCGGGTGTGCCCGCGGCCTATTTTTTGCACACGGAGGCGCCTCGCAAAGTCTGGCGCCATTCCGAGTCCGGCGGACGAAGTTGGCCAGCCCCACCCCCCAAGGCTATAGCCCACCCGTTTTTGTGGCCTCTTTCCGCTGGACGAACTTGGCGCCCCGGCCTTCGGACGGGTATTTTTGGGCGCGGCTGTGCCCGCGGCCTATTTTTGGCACACGGAGGCGCCTCGCAATGTCTGGCGCCATTCCGAGTCCGGCGGACGAAGTTGGCCATCCCCACCCCCCAAGGCTATAGCCCACCCGTTTTTGTGGCCTCTTTCCGCTGGACGAACTTGGCGCCCCGGCCTTCGGACGGGTATTTTTGGGCGCGGCTGTGCCCGCGGCCTATTTTTGGCACACGGAGGCGCCTCGCAAAGTCTGGCGCCATTCCGAGTCCGGCGGACGAAGTTGGCCAGCCCCACGCCCCAAGGCTATAGCCCACCGTTTTTGTGGCCTCTTTCCGCTGGACGAACTTGGCGCCCCGGCCTTGGGGGGGGTATTTTGGGCGCGGCTGTGCCCGCGGCCTATTTTTGGCACACGGAGGCGCCTCGCAAAGTCTGGCGCCATTCCGAGTCCGGCGGACGAAGTGGGCCAGCCCCACGCCCCAAGGCTATAGCCCACCCGTTTTTGTGGCCTCTTTCCGCTGGACGAACTTGGCGCCCCGGCCTTGGGGCGCGTATTTTTGGGCGCGGTTGTGCCCGCGGCCTATTTTTGGCACACGGAGGCGCCTCGCAAAATCTGGCGCCATTCCGAGTCCGGCGGACGAAGTTGGCCATCCCCACCCCCCAAGGCTATAGCCCACCCGTTTTTGTGGCCTCTTTCCGCTGGACGAACTTGGCGCCCCGGCCTTCGGGCGGGTATTTTTGGGCGCGGCTGTGCCCGCGGCCTATTTTTGGCACACGGAGGCGCCTCGCAAAGTCTGGCGCCATTCCGAGTCCGGCGGACGAAGTTGGCCAGCCCCACGCCCCAAGGCTATAGCCCACCCGTTTTTGTGGCCTCTTTCCGCTGGACGAACTTGGCGCCCCGGCCTTCGGACGGGTATTTTTGGGCGCGGCTGTGCCCGCGGCCTATTTTTGGCACACGGAGGCGCCTCGCAAAGTCTGGCGCCATTCCGAGTCCGGCGGACGAAGTTGGCCAGCCCCACCCCCCAAGGCTATAGCCCACCCGTTTTGTGGCCTCTTTCCGCTGGACGAACTTGGCGCCCCGGCCTTCGGACGGGTATTTTTGGGCGCGGCTGTGCCCGCGGCCTATTTTTGGCACACGGAGGCGCCTCGCAAAGTCTGGCGCCATTCCGAGTCCGGCGGACGAAGCTGGCCAGCCCCACGCCCCAAGGCTATAGCCCACCCGTTTTTGTGGCCTCTTTCCGCTGGACGAACTTGGCGCCCCGGCCTTGGGGCGGGTATTTTTGGGCGCGGCTGTGCCCGCGGCCTATTTTTGGCACACGGAGGCGCCTCGCAAAGTCTGGCGCCATTCCGAGTCCGGCGGTCGTTGTTGGCCAGCCCCACGCCCCTAGGCTTTAGCCCTCCCGTTTTTGTGGCCTCTTTCCGCTGGACGAACTTGGCGCCCCGGCCTTGGGGCGGGTATTTTTGGCGCGGTTGTGCCCGCGGCCTATTTTTGGCACACGGAGGCGCCTCGCAAAGTCTGGCGCCATTCCGAGTCCGGCGGACGGTTGGCCATCCCCACCCCCAAGGCTATAGCCCACCCGCTTTTGTGGCCTCTTTCCGCTGGACGAACTTGGCGCCCCGGCCTTCGGGCGGGTATTTTTGGGCGCGGCTGTGCCCGCGGCCTATTTTTGGCACACGGAGGCGCCTCGCAAAGTCTGGCGCCATTCCGAGTCCGGCGGACGAAGTTGGCCAGCCCCACGCCCCAAGGCTATAGCCCACCCGTTTTTGTGGCCTCTTTCCGCTGGACGAACTTGGCGCCCATTCCTTCGGACGGGTATTTTTGGCGCGGCTGTGCCCGCGGCCTATTTTTGGCACACGGAGGCGCCTCGCAAAGTCTGGCGCCATTCCGAGTCCGGCGGACGAAGTTCGCCAGCCCCACCCCCCAAGGCTATAGCCCACCGGTTTTTGTGGCCTCTTTCCGCTGGACGAACTTGGCGCCCCGGCCTTCGGACGGGTATTTTTGGGCGCGGCTGTGCCCGCGGCCTATTTTTGGCACACGGAGGCGCCTCGCAAAGTCTGGCGCCATTTCGAGTCCGGCGGACGAAGTTGGCCAGCCCCACGCCCCAAGGCTATAGCCCACCCGTTTTTGTGGCCTCTTTCCGCTGGACGAACTTGGCGCCCCGGCCTTGGGGCGGGTATTTTTGGGCGCGGCTGTGCCCGCGGCCTATTTTTGGCACACGGAGGCGCCTCGCAAAGTCTGGCGCCATTCCGAGTCCGGCGGACGAAGTTGGCCAGCCCCACGCCCCAAGGCTATAGCCCACCCGTTTTTGTGGCCTCTTTCCGCTGGACGAACTTGGCACCCGGCCTTCGGGCGGGTATTTTTAGGCGCGGCTGTGCCCGCGGCCTATTTTTGGCACACGGAGGTGCCTCGCAAAGTCTGGCGCCATTCCGAGTCCGGCGCACGAAGTTGGCCAGCCCCACCCCCCAAGGCTATAGCCCACCCGTTTTTGTGGCCTCTTTCCGCTGGACGAACTTGGCGCCCCGGCCTTCGGGCGGGTATTTTTGGGCGCGGCTGTGCCCGCGGCCTATTTTTGGCACACGGAGGCGCCTCGCAAAGTCTGGCGCCATTTCGAGTCCGGCGGACGAAGTTGGCCAGCCCCACGCCCCAAGGCTATAGCCCACCCGTTTTTGTGGCCTCTTTCCGCTGGACGAACTTGGCGCCCCGGCCTTGGGGCTGGTATTTTTGGGCGCGGCTGTGCCCGCGGCCTATTTTTGGCACACGGAGGTGCCTCGCAAAGTCTGGCGCCATTCCGAGTCCGGCGGACGAAGTTGGCCATCCCCACCCCCCAAGGCTATAGCCCACCCGTTTTTGTGGCCTCTTTCCGCTGGACGAACTTGGCGCCCCGCCTTGGGGCGGGTATTTTTGGGCGCGGCTGTGCCCGCGGCCTATTTTTGGCACACGGAGGCGCCTCGCAAAGTCTGGCGCCATTCCGAGTCCGGCGGACGAAGTTGGCCAGCCCCACCCCCCAAGGCTATAGCCCACCCGTTTTTGTGGCCTCTTTCCGCTGGACGAACTTGGCGCCCCGGCCTTCGGGCGGGTATTTTTGGGCGCGGCTGTGCCCGCGGCCTATTTTTGGCACACGGAGGCGCCTCGCAAAGTCTGGCGCCATTCCGAGTCCGGCGGACGAAGTTGGCCAGCCCCACCCCCCAAGGCTATAGCCCACCCGTTTTTGTGGCCTCTTTCCACTGGACGAACTTGGCGCCCCTGCCTTCGGACGGGTATTTTTGGGCGCGGCTGTGCCCGCGGCCTATTTTTGGCACACGGAGGCGCCTCGCAAAGTCTGGCGCCATTTCGAGTCCGGCGGACGAAGTTGGCCAGCCCCACGCCCCAAGGCTATAGCCCACCCGTTTTTGTGGCCTCTTTCCGCTGGACGAACTTGGCGCCCCGGCCTTGGGGCGGGTATTTTTGGGCGCGGCTGTGCCCGCGGCCTATTTTTAGCACACGGAGGCGCCTCGCAAAGTCTGGCGCCATTCCGAGTCCGGCGGACGAAGTTGGCCAGCCCCACCCCCCAAGGCTATAGCCCACCCGTTTTTGTGGCCTCTTTCCACTGGACGAACTTGGCGCCCCGGCCTTCGGGCGGGTATTTTTGGCGCGGCTGTGACCGCGGCCTATTTTTGGCACACGGAGGCGCCTCGCAAAGTCTCGCGCCATTCCGAGTCCGGCGGACGAGTTGGCCAGCCCCACGCCCCAGGCTATAGCCCACCCGTTTTGTGGCCTCTTTCCGCTGGACGAACTTCGCGCCCCGGGCTTCGGACGGGTATTTTGGACTCGGCTGTGCCCGCGGCCTATTTTTGGCACACGGAGGCGCCTCGCAAAGTCTCGCGCCATTCCGAGTCCGGCGGACGAAGTGGGCCAGCCCCACCCCCCAAGGCTATAGCCCACCCGTTTTTGTGGCCTCTTTCCGCTGGACGAACTTGGCGCCCCGGCCTTCGGACGGGTATTTTTGGGCGCGGCTGTGCCCGCGGCCTATTTTTGGCACACGGAGGCGCCTCGCAAAGTCTGGCGCCATTTCGAGTCCGGCGGACGAAGTTGGCCAGCCCCACGCCCCAAGGCTATAGCCCACCCGTTTTTGTGGCCTCTTTCCGCTGGACGAACTTGGCGCCCCGGCCTTGGGGCGGGTATTTTTGGGCGCGGCTGTGCCCGCGGCCTATTTTTGGCACACGGAGAAGCCTCGCAAAGTCTGGCGCCATTCCGAGTCCGGCGGACGAAGTTGGCCAGCCCCACCCCCAAAGGCTATAGCCCACCCGTTTTTGTGGCCTCTTTCCGCTGGACGAACTTGGCGCCCCGGCCTTGGGGCGGGTATTTTTGGGCGCGGCTGTGCCCGCGGCCTATTTTTGGCACACGGAGGCGCCTCGCAAAGTCTGGCGCCATTCCGAGTCCGGCGGACGAAGTTGGCCTGCCCCACGCCCCAAGGCTATAGCCCACCCGTTTTTGTGGCCTCTTTCCGCTGGACTAAATTGGATACCCGTTTTTCGGGCGGGTATTTTTGTGAGAGGAGGTGGCAGCGGACTTTTTTTTGGCACACGGAGGCGCCTCGCAATGGCTCTCGCCATTCCGAGTCCGGCGGACGAAGTTGGCGAGCCCCGCCCCCCAAGGCTATAGCCCACCCGTTTTTTTGGCCTTTTTCCGCTGGACGAACTTGGCGCCCCGGCCTTCGGGCGGGTATTTTTTGGCGCGGGTGTGCCCGCAGCCTATTTTTGGCACACGGAGGCGCCTCGCAATGGCTCTCGCCATTCCGAGTCCGGCGGACGAAGTTGGCGAGCCCCGCCCCCCAAGGCTATAGCCCACCCGTTTTTTTGGCCTTTTTCCGCTGGACGAACTTGGCGCCCCGGCCTTCGGGCGGGTATTTTTGGGCGCGGGTGTGCCCGCGGCCTATTTTTGGCACACGGAGGCGCCTCGCAAAGTCTGGCGCCATTCCGAGTCCGGCGAACGAAGTTGGCCAGCCCCACCCCCCAAGGCTATAGCCCACCCGTTTTTGTGGCCTCTTTCCGCTGGACGAACTTGGCGCCCCGGCCTTCGGGCGGGTATTTTTGGGCGCGGCTGTGCCCGCGGCCTATTTTTGGCACACGGAGGCGCCTCGCAAAGTCTGGCGCCATTCCGAGTCCGGCGGACGAAGTTGGCCAGCCCCACCCCCCAAGGCTATAGCCCACCCGTTTTTGTGGCCTCTTTCCGCTGGACGAACTTGGCGCCCCGGCCTTGGGGCGGATATTTTTGGGCGCGGCTGTGCCCGCGGCCTATTTTTGGCACACGGAGGTGCCTCGCAAAGTCTGGCGCCATTCCGAGTCCGGCGGACGAAGTTGGCCAGCCCCACCCCCAAGGCTATAGCCCACCCGTTTTTGTGGCCTCTTTCCGCTGGACGAACTTGGCGCCCGCGCGTTCGGGCGGGTAGTTTGTCGGGCGGGTGTGCCCGCGGCGTATGTTTGGCACACGGAGGCGCCTCGCGATGTCTGGCGCCATTCCGAGTCCGGAGGACGTAGTTGTCTAGCCACTCCCCCAAAGGCTATAGCCCACCCGTTTTTGTAGCCTCTTTCCACTGGACGAACTTGGCGCCCCTGCCTTCGGACGGGTATTTTTGGGCGCGGCTGTGCCCGCGGCCTATTTTTGGCACACGGAGGCGCCTCGCAAAGTCTGGCGCCATTTCGAGTCCGGCGGACGAAGTTGGCCAGCCCCACGCCCCAAGGCTATAGCCCACCCGTTTTTGTGGCCTCTTTCCGCTGGACGAACTTGGCGCCCGGCCTTGGGGCGGGTATTTTTGGGCGAGGCTGTGCCCGCGGCCTATTTTTGGCACAGGGAGGCGCCTCGCAAAGTCTGGCGCCATTCCGAGTCCGGCGGACGAAGTTGGCCAGCCCCACGCCCCAAGGCTATAGCCCACCCGTTTTTGTGGCCTCTTTCCGCTGGACGAACTTGGCGCCCCGGCCTTCGGGCGGGTATTTTTGGCGCGGCTGTGCCCGCGGCCTATTTTTGGCACACGGAGGCACCTCGCAAAGTCTGGCGCCATTCTGAGTCCGGCGGACGAAGTTGGCCAGCCCCACGCCCCAAGGCTATAGCCCACCCGTTTTTGTGGCCTCTTTCCGCTGGACGAACTTGGCGCCCCGGCCTTGGGGCGGGTATTTTTGGGCGCGGCTGTGCCCGCGGCCTATTTTTGGCACACGGAGGCGCCTCGCAAAGTCTGGCGCCATTCCGAGTCCGGCGGACGAAGTTGGCCAGCCCCACGCCCCAAGGCTATAGCCCACCCGTTTTTGTGGCCTCTTTCCGCTGGACGAACTTGGCGCCCCAGCCTTGGGGCGGGTATTTTTGGGCGCGGCTGTGCCCGCGGCCTATTTTTGGCACACGGAGATGCCTCGCAAAGTCTGGCGCCATTCCGATTCCGGCGGACGAAGTTGGCCAGCCCCACCCCCCAAGGCTATAGTCCACCCGTTTTTGTGGCCTCTTTCCGCTGGACGAACTTGGCGCCCCGGCCTTCGGGCGGGTATTTTTGGGCGCGGCTTTGCCCGCGGCCTATTTTTGGCACACGGAGGCGCCTCGCAAAGTCTGGCGCCATTCCGAGTCCGGCGGACGAAGTAGGCCAGCCCCACGCCCCAAGGCTATAGCCCACCCGTTTTTGTGGCCTGTTTCCGCTGGACGAACTTGGCGCCCCGGCCTTGGGGGGGGTATTTTTGGGCGCGGCTGTGCCCGCGGCCTATTTTTGACACACGGAGGCGCCTCGCAAAGTCTGGCGCCATTCCGATTCCGGCGGACGAAGTTGGCCAGCCCCACCCCCCAAGGCTATAGCCCACCCGTTTTTGTGGCCTCTTTCCGCTGGACGAACTTGGCGCCCCGGCCTTGGGGCGGGTATTTTTGGGCGCGGCTGTTGTCGCGGCCTATTTTTGGCACACGGAGGCGCCTCGCAAAGTCTGGCGCTATTCCGAGTCCGGCGGACGAAGTTGGCCAGCCCCACCCCCCAAGGCTATATTTTTGGCACACGGAGGCGCCTCGCAAAGTCTGGCGCCATTCCGATTCCGGCGGACGAAGTTGGCCAGCCCCACCCCCCAAGGCTATAGCCCACCCATTTTTGTGGCCTCTTTCCGCTGGACGAACTTGGCGCCCCGGCCTTCGGGCGGGTATTTTTGGGCGCGGCTGTGCCCGCGGCCTATTTTTGGCACACGGAGGCGCCTCGCAAAGTCTGGCGCCATTCCGAGTCCGGCGGACGAAGTTGGCCAGCCCCACGCCCCAAGGCTATAGCCCACCCGTTTTTGTGGCCTCTTTCCGCTGGACGAACTTGGCGCCCCGGCCTTCGGGCGGGTATTTTTGGCAAACGGAGGCACCTCGCAAAGTCTGGCGCCATTCCGAGTCCGGCGGACGAAGTTGGCCAGCCCCACGCCCCAAGGCTATAGCCCACCCGTTTTTGTGGCCTCTTTCCGCTGGACGAAATTGTCGCCCCGGCCTTGGGGCGGGTATTTTTGGGCGCGGCTGTGCCCGCGGCCTATTTTTGGCACACGGAGGCGCCTCGCAAAGTCTGGCGCCATTCCGAGTCCAGCGTACGAAGTTGTCCAGCCCCACCCCACAAGGCTATAGCCCACCCGTTTTTGTGGCCTCTTTCCGCTGGACGAACTTGGCGCCCCGGCCTTCGGGCGGGTATTTTTGGGCGCGGCTGTGGCCGCGGCCTATTTTTGGCACACGGAGGTGCCTCGCAAAGTCTGGCGCCATTTCGAGTCCGGCGGACGAAGTTGGCCAGCCCCACGCCCCAAGGCTATAGCCCACCCGTTTTTGTGGCCTCTTTCCGCTGGACGAACTTGGCGCCCCGGCCTTGGGGCGGGTATTTTTGGGCGCGGCAGTGCCCGCGGCCTAGTTTTGGCACACGGAGGCGCCTCGCAAAGTCTGGCGCCATTCCGAGTCCGGCGGACGTAGTTGGCCAGCCGCACCCCCCAAGGCTATAGCCCACCCGTTTTTGTGGCCTCTCTCCGCTGGACGAACTTGGCGCCCCGGCCTTCGGGCGGGTATTTTCTGGCGCGGCTGTGCCCGCGGCGTATTTTTGGCACACGGAGGCGCCTCGCAAATTCTGGCGCCATTCCGAGTCCGGCGGACGAAGTTGGCCAGCCCCACACACCAAGGCAATAGCCCACCCGGTTTTGTGGCCACTTTCCGCTGGACGAACTTGGCGCCCCGGCCTTCGGGGCGGGTGTTTTTGGCGCGGCTGTGCCCGCGGCCTATTTTTGGCAAGCGCGGGCGCCTCGCAAAGTCTGGCGCCATTCCGAGTCCGGCGGACGAATTTGGCCAGCCCCACGCCCCAAGGCTATAGCCCACCCGTTTTTGTGGCCTCTTTCCGCTGGACGAACTTGGCGCCCCGGCCTTCGGGCGGGTATTTTTGGGCGCGGCTGTGCCCGCGGCCTATTTTTGGCACACGGAGGCACCTCGCAAAGTCTGGCGCCATTCCGAGTCCGGCGGACGAAGTTGGCCAGCCCCACGCCCCAAGGCTATAGCCCACCCGTTTTTGTGGCCTCTTTCCGCTGGACGAACTTGGCGCCCCGGCCTTGGGGCGGGTATTTTTGGGCGCGGCTGTGCCCGCGGCCTATTTTTGGCACACGGAGGCGCCTCGCAAAGTCTGGCGCCATTCCGAGTCCAGCGGACGAAGTTGTCCAGCCCCACCCCACAAGGCTATAGCCCACCCGTTTTTGTGGCCTCTTTCCGCTGGACGAACTTGGCGCCCCGGCCTTCGGGCGGGTATTTTTGGGCGCGGCTGTGGCCGCGGCCTATTTTTGGCACACGGAGGTGCCTCGCAAAGTCTGGCGCCATTTCGAGTCCGGCGGACGAAGTTGGCCAGCCCCACGCCCCAAGGCTATAGCCCACCCGTTTTTGTGGCCTCTTTCCGCTGGACGAACTTGGCGCCCCGGCCTTGGGGCGGGTATTTTTGGGCGCGGCAGTGCCCGCGGCCTAGTTTTGGCACACGGAGGCGCCTCGCAAAGTCTGGCGCCATTCCGAGTCCGGCGGACGTAGTTGGCCAGCCGCACCCCCCAAGGCTATAGCCCACCCGTTTTTGTGGCCTCTCTCCGCTGGACGAACTTGGCGCCCCGGCCTTCGGGCGGGTATTTTTGGGCGCGGCTGTGCCCGCGGCGTATTTTTGGCACACGGAGGCGCCTCGCAAAGTCTGGCGCCATTCCGAGTCCGGCGGACGAAGTTGGCCAGCCCCACGCCCCAAGGCTATAGCCCACCCGTTTTTGTGGCCTCTTTCCGCTGGACGAACTTGGCGCCCCGGCCTTGGGGCGGGTATTTTTGGGCGCGGCAGTGCCCGCGGCCTAGTTTTGGCACACGGAGGCACCTCGCAAAGTCTGGCGCCATTCCGAGTCCGGCGGACGTAGTTGGCCAGCCGCACCCCCCAAGGCTATAGCCCACCCGTTTTTGTGGCCTCTCTCCGCTGGACGAACTTGGCGCCCCGGCCTTCGGGCGGGTATTTTTGGGCGCGGCTGTGCCCGCGGCGTATTTTTGGCACACGGAGGCGCCTCGCAAAGTCTGGCGCCATTCCGAGTCCGGCGGACGAAGTTGGCCAGCCCCACGCCCCAAGGCTATAGCCCACCCGTTTTTGTGGCCTCTTTCCGCTGGACGAACTTGGCGCCCCGGCCTTCGGGCGGGTATTTTTGGGCGCGGCTGTGCCCGCAGCCTATTTTTGGCACACGGAGGCGCCTCGCAAATTCTGGCGCCATTCCGAGTCCGGCGGACGAAGTTGGCCAGCCCCACCCCCCCAGGCTATAGCCCACCCGTTTTTGTGGCCTCTTTCCGCTGGACGAACTTGGCGCCCCGGCCTTCGGGCGGGTATTTTTGGGCGCGGCTGTGCCCGCCGCCTATTTTTGGCACACGGAGGCGCCTCGCAAAGTCTGGCGCCATTCCGAGTCCGGCGGACGAAGTTGGCCAGCCCCACGCCCCCAGGCTATAGCCCACCCGTTTTTGTGGCCTCTTTCCGCTGGACGAACTTGGCGCCCCGGCCTTCGGGCGGGTATTTTTGGGCGCGGCTCTGCACGCGGCCTGGCCCCAGCACACGGAGGCGTCTGGCAAAGTCTGGCGCCATTCCGAGTCCGGCGGACGAAGTTGGCCAGCCACACGCCCCAAGGCTATAGCCCACCCGTTTTTGTGGCCTCTTTCCGCTGGACGAACTTGGCGCCCCGGCCTTGGGGCGGGTATTTTTGGGCGCGGCTGTTGTCGCGGCCTATTTTTGGCACACGGAGGCGCCTCGCAAAGTCTGGCGCCATTCCGAGTCCGGCGGACGAAGTTGGCCAGCCCCACCCCCCAAAATAGCCCACCCGTTCTTGTGGCCTCTTTCCGCTGGACGAACTTGGCGCCCCGGCCTTGGGGCGGGTATTTTTGGGCGCGGCTGTGCCCGCGGCCTATTTTTGGCACACGGAGGCGCCTCGCAAAGTCTGGCGCCATTCCGAGTCCGGCGGACGAAGTTGGCCAGCCCCACGCCCCAAGGCTATAGCCCACCCGTTTTTGTGGCCTCTTTCCGCTGGACGAACGTGGCGCCCCGGCCTTGGGGCGGGTATTTTTGGGCGCGGGTGTACCCGCGGCCTATTTTTGGCACACGGAGGCGCCTCGCAAAGTCTGGCGCCATTCCGAGTCCGGCGGACGAAGTTGGCCAGCCCCACGCCCCAAGGCTATAGCCCACCCGTTTTTGTGGCCTCTTTCCGCTGGACGAACTTGGCGCCCCGGCCTTGGGGCGGGTATTTTTGGGCGCGGCTGTGCCCGCGGCCTATTTTTGGCACACGGAGGCGCCTCGCAAAGTCTGGCGCCATTCCGAGTCCAGCGTACGAAGTTGTCCAGCCCCACCCCACAAGGCTATAGCCCACCCGTTTTTGTGGCCTCTTTCCGCTGGACGAACTTGGCGCCCCGGCCTTCGGGCGGGTATTTTTGGGCGCGGCTGTGGCCGCGGCCTATTTTTGGCACACGGAGGTGCCTCGCAAAGTCTGGCGCCATTTCGAGTCCGGCGGACGAAGTTGGCCAGCCCCACGCCCCAAGGCTATAGCCCACCCGTTTTTGTGGCCTCTTTCCGCTGGACGAACTTGGCGCCCCGGCCTTGGGGCGGGTATTTTTGGGCGCGGCAGTGCCCGCGGCCTAGTTTTGGCACACGGAGGCGCCTCGCAAAGTCTGGCGCCATTCCGAGTCCGGCGGACGTAGTTGGCCAGCCGCACCCCCCAAGGCTATAGCCCACCCGTTTTTGTGGCCTCTCTCCGCTGGACGAACTTGGCGCCCCGGCCTTCGGGCGGGTATTTTCTGGCGCGGCTGTGCCCGCGGCGTATTTTTGGCACACGGAGGCGCCTCGCAAATTCTGGCGCCATTCCGAGTCCGGCGGACGAAGTTGGCCAGCCCCACCCCCCAAGGCTATAGCCCACCCGTTTTTGTGGCCTCTTTCCGCTGGACGAACTTGGCGCCCCGGCCTTCGGGCGGGTATTTTTGGGCGCGGCTGTGTCCGCGGCGTATTTTTGGCACACGGAGGCGCCTCGCAAAGTCTGGCGCCATTCCGAGTCCGGCGGACGAAGTTGGCCAGCCCCACGCCCCCAGGCTATAGCCCACCCGTTTTTGTGGCCTCTTTCCGCTGGACGAACTTGGCGCCCCGGCCTTCGGGCGGGTATTTTTGGGTGCGGCTCTGCCCGCGGCCTATTTTTGGCACACGGAGGCGTCTCGCAAAGTCTGGCGCCATTCCGAGTCCGGCGGACGAAGTTGGCCAGCCACACGCCCCAAGGCTATAGCCCACCCGTTTTTGTGGCCTCTTTCCGCTGGACGAACTTGGCGCCCCGGCCTTGGGGCGGGTATTTTTGGGCGCGGCTGTTGTCGCGGCCTATTTTTGGCACACGGAGGCGCCTCGCAAAGTCTGGTGCCATTCCGAGTCCGGCGGACGAAGTTGGCCAGCCCCACCCCCCAAAATAGCCCACCCGTTCTTGTGGCCTCTTTCCGCTGGACGAACTTGGCGCCCCGGCCTTGGGGCGGGTATTTTTGGGCGCGGCTGTGCCCGCGGCCTATTTTTGGCACACGGAGGCGCCTCGCAAAGTCTGGCGCCATTCCGAGTCCGGCGGACGAAGTTGGCCAGCCCCACGCCCCAAGGCTATAGCCCACCCGTTTTTGTGGCCTCTTTCCGCTGGACGAACTTGGCGCCCCGGCCTTGGGGCGGGTATTTTTGGGCGCGGCTGTGCCCGCGGCCTAGTTTTGGCACACGGAGGCGCCTCGCAAAGTCTGGCGCCATTCCGAGTCCGGCGGACGAAGTTGGCCAGCCCCACCCCCAAGGCTGTAGCCCACCCGTTTTTGTGGCCTCTTTCCGCTGGACGAACTTGGCGCCCCGGCCTTGGGGCGGGTATTTTTGGGCGCGGCTGTGCCCGCGGCCTAGTTTTGGCACACGGAGGCGCCTCGCAAAGTCTGGCGCCATTCCGAGTCCGGCGGACGAAGTAGGCCAGCCCCACGCCCCAAGGCTATAGCCCACCCGTTTTTGTGGCCTGTTTCCGCTGGACGAACTTGGCGCCCCGGCCTTGGGGGGTATTTTTAGGCGCGGCTGTGCCGCGGCCTATTTTTGGCACACGGAGGCGCCTCGCAAAGTCTGGCGCCATTCCGAGTCCGGTGGACGAAGTTGGCCAGCCCCACCCC
This sequence comes from Citrus sp. QX-2021, assembly GCA_030444885.1. NCBI lineage: Eukaryota > Viridiplantae > Streptophyta > Magnoliopsida > Sapindales > Rutaceae > Citrus > Citrus sp. QX-2021. The sequence goes on along the minus strand of JAUJEF010000040.1, from coordinate 50,142 downwards.
CCAAGGCTATAGCCCGCCCGTGGTGGTGGCCTCTTTCGGCTGGACGAACTTGGCGCGCCGGCCTTGGGGCGGGTATTTTTGTGTGCGGATGTGAGCGCAGCCTATTTTTGGCACACGGAGGCGCCTCGCAAAGTCTGGCGCCATTCCGAGTCCGGCGGAGGAAGTTGGCCATCCCCACCCCCCACGGCTATTGCCCGCCCGGTTTTGTGGCGTATTTAAGCTGGAGGAACGTGGCGACCCGGCCTTGGGGCGGGTCATTTTGGGCGCGGCTGTGCCCGCGGCCTATTTTTGGCACACGGAGGCGCCTCGCAAAGTCTGGCGCCATTCCGAGTCCCGCGGACGAAGTTGCCCAGCCCCACGCCCCAAGGCTATAGCCCACCCGTTTTTGTGGCCTCTTTCCGCTGGACGAACTTGGCGCCCCGGCCTTGGGGCGGGTATTTTTGGGCGCGGCTGTGCCCGCGGCCTATTTTTAGCACACGGAGGCGCCTCGCAAAGTCTGGCGCCATTTCGAGTCCGGCGGACGAAGTCGGCCAGCCCCACCCCCCAAGGGTATAGCCCACCCGTTTTTGTGGCCTCTTTCCGCTGTACGAACTTGGCGCCCTGGCCTTGGGGCGGGTATTTTTGTGCGCGGCTGTGCCCGCGGCCTATTTTTGGCACACGGAGGTGCCTAGCAAAGTCTGGCGCCATTCCGAGTCCGGCGGACGAAATTGGCCAGCCCCACGCCCCAAGGCTATAGCCCACCCGTTTTTGTGGCCTCTTTCCGCTGGACGAACTTGGCGCCCCGGCCTTGGGGCGGGTATTTTTGGGCGCGGCTGTGCCCACGGCCTATTTTTGGCACACGGAGTCGCCTCGCAAAGTCTGGCGCCATTCCGAGTCCGGCGGACGAAGTTGGCCAGCCCCACGCCCCAAGGGTATAGCCCACCCGTTTTTGTGGCCTCTTTCCGCTGGACGAACTTGGCGCCCCGGCCTTCGGGCGGGTATTTTTGGGCGCGGCTGTGCCCGCGGCCTATTTTTGGCACACGGAGGCGCCTCGCAAAGTCTCGCGCCATTCCGAGTCCGGCGGACGAAGTTGGCCAGCCCCACGCCCCAAGGCTATAGCCCACCTGTTTTTGTGGCCTCTTTCCGCTGGACGAACTTGGCGCCCCGGCCTTCGGGCGGGTATTTTTGGGCGCGGCTGTGCCCGCGGCCTATTTTTGGCACACGGAGGCGCCTCGTAAAGTCTGGCGCCATTCCGAGTCCCGCGGACGAAGTTTCCCAGCCCCACGCCCCAAGGCTATAGCCCACCCGTTTTTGTGGCCTCTTTCCGCTGGACGAACTTGGCGCCCCGGCCTTGGGGCGGGTATTTTTGGGCGCGGCTGTGCCCGCGGCCTATTTTTGGCACACGGAGGCGCCTCGCAAAGTCTGGCGCCATTTCGAGTCCGGCGGACGAAGTTGGCCAGCCCCACCCCCCAAGGGTATAGCCCACCCGTTTTTGTGGCCTCTTTCCGCTGTACGAACTTGGCGCCCTGGCCTTGGGGCGGGTATTTTTGTGCGCGGCTGTGCCCGCGGCCTATTTTTGGCACACGGAGGTGCCTAGCAAAGTCTGGCGCCATTCCGAGTCCGGCGGACGAAATTGGCCAGCCCCACGCCCCAAGGCTATAGCCCACCCGTTTTTGTGGCCTCTTTCCGCTGGACGAACTTGGCGCCCCGGCCTTGGGGCGGGTATTTTTGGGCGCGGCTGTGCCCGCGGCCTATTTTTGGCACACGGAGGCGCCTCGCAAAGTCTGGCGCCATTCCGAGTCCGGCGGACGAAGTTGGCCAGCCCCACGCCCCAAGGCTATAGCTCACCCGTTTTTGTGGCCTCTTTCCACTGGACGAACTTGGCGCCCCGGCCTTCGGGCGGGTATTTTTGGGCGCGGCTGTGCCCGCGGCCTATTTTTGGCACACGGAGGCGGCTCGCAAAGTCTGGCGCCATTTCGAGTCCGGCGGACGAAGTTGGCCAGCCCCACCCCCCAAGGCTATAGCCCACCCGTTTTTGTGGCCTCTTTCCGCTGTACGAACTTGGCGCCCTGGCCTTGGGGCGGGTATTTTTGTGCGCGGCTGTGCCCGCGGCCTATTTTTGGCACACGGAGGCGCCTCGCAAAGTCTGGCGCCATTCCGAGTCCGGCGGACGAAGTTGGCCAGCCCCACGCCCCCAGGCTATAGCCCACCCGTTTTTGTGGCCTCTTTCCGCTGGACGAACTTGGCGCCCCGGCCTTGGGGCGGGTATTTTTGGGCGCGGCTGTGCCCGCGGCCTATTTTTGGCACACGGAGGCGCCTCGCAAAGTCTGGCGCCATTCCGAGTCCGGCGGACGAAGTTGGCCAGCCCCACCCCCCAAGGCTATAGCCCACCCGTTTTTGTGGCCTCTTTCCGCTGGACGAACTTGGCGCCCCGGCCTTCGGGCGGGTATTTTTGGGCGCGGCTGTGCCCGCGGCCTATTTTTGGCACACGGAGGCGCCTCGCAAAGTCTCGCACCATTCCGAGTCCGGCGGACGAAGTTGGCCAGCCCCACCCCCCAAGGCTATAGCCCACCCGTTTTTGTGGCCTCTTTCCGCTGGACGAACTTGGCGCCCCGGCCTTCGGGCGGGTATTTTTGGGCGCGGCTGTGCCCGCGGCCTATTTTTGGCACACGGAGGCGCCTCGCAAAGTCTGGCGCCATTCCGAGTCCCGCGGACGAAGTTGCCCAGCCCCACGCCCCAAGGCTATAGCCCACCCGTTTTTGTGGCCTCTTTCCGCTGGACGAACTTGGCGCCCCGGCCTTGGGGCGGGTATTTTTGGGCGCGGCTGTGCCCGCGGCCTATTTTTGGCACACGGAGGCGCATCGCAAAGTCTGGCGCCATTCCGAGTCCGGCGGACGAAGTTGGCCAGCCCCACCCCCCAAGGCTATAGCCCACCCGTTTTTGTGGCCTCTTTCCGCTGGACGAACTAGGCGCCCCGGCCTTCGGGCGGGTATTTTTGGGCGCGGCTGTGCCCGCGGCCTATTTTTGGCACGCGGAGGCGCCTCGCAAAGTTTGGCGCCATTCCGAGTCCGGCGGACGAAGTTGGCCAGCCCCACGCCCCAAGGCTATAGCCCACCCGTGTTTGTGGCCTCTTTCCGCTGGACGAACTTGGCGCCCCGGCCTTGGGGCGGGTATTTTTGGGCGCGGCTGTGCCCGCGGCCTATTTTTGGCACACGGAGGCGCCTCGCAAAGTCTGGCGCCATTCCGAGTCCGGCGGACGAAGTTGGCCAGCCCCACGCCCCAAGGCTATAGCCCACCCGTTTTTGTGGCCTCTTTCCGCTGGACGAACTTGGCGCCCCGGCCTTCGGGCGGGTATTTTTGGGCGCGGCTGTGCCCGCGGCCTATTTTTGGCACACGGAGGCGGCTCGCAAAGTCTGGCGCCATTTCGAGTCCGGCGGACGAAGTTGGCCAGCCCCACCCCCCAAGGCTATAGCCCACCCGTTTTTGTGGCCTCTTTCCGCTGTACGAACTTGGCGCCCTGGCCTTGGGGCGGGTATTTTTGTGCGCGGCTGTGCCCGCGGCCTATTTTTGGCACGCGGAGGCGCCTCGCAAAGTCTGGCGCCATTCCGAGTCCGGCGGACGAAGTTGGCCAGCCCCACGCCCCCAGGCTATAGCCCACCCGTTTTTGTGGCCGCTTACCGCTGGGCGGACGTGGCGCCCCGGCCTTCGGGCGGGTATTTTTGGGCGCGGCTGCGCCCGCGGCCTATTTTTTCACACGGAGGCGCCTCGCAAAGTCTGGCGCCATTCCGAGTCCGGCGGACGAAGTTGGCCACCCCCACCCCCCAAGCCTATATCCCCGCCCGTGTTGTGGACTCTTTCCCCTGGACGAACTTGGCGCCCGGCCTTGGGGCGGGGTATTTTGGGCGCGGCTGTGACTGCGGCCATTTTTTGGCACACTGAGGCGCCTGGCAAAGTCTGGCGCCATTCCGAGTCCGGCGGACGAAGTCGGCCAGCCCCACCCCCAAAGCAAAAGCCCCACCCGTTTTGTGGCCTCTTTCCGCTGGACGAACTTGGCGCCCCGGCCTTGGGGCGGGTATTTGTCGGCGCGGCGGTGCCCGCGGCCTATAGTCGCGCCACGGAGGCGCCTCGCAAGGTCTGCCGCCATTCCGAGTCCGGCGGACGAAGTTGGCCAGCCCCACGCCCCAAGGCTATAGCCCACCCGTTTTTGTGGCCTCTTTCCGCTGGACGAACTTGGCGCCCGGCCGTGGGGCGGGGTATTTTGGGCGGGGCTGCGCCCGCGGCCTATTTTTGGCACACGGAGGCGCCTCGCAGCGTCTGGCGCAATTCCGAGTCCGGCGGACGAGTTGGCCAGCCCCACGCCCCAAGGCTATAGCCCACCCGTTTTTGTGGCCTCTTTCCGCTGGACGAACTTGGCGCCCCGGCCTTCGGGCGGGTATTTTTGGGCGCGGCTTTGCCCGCGGCCTATTTTTGGCACATGGAGGCGCCTCGCAAAGTCTAGCGCCATTCCGAGTCCGGCGGACGAAGTTGGCCAGCCCCACGCCCCAAGGCTATAGCCCACCCGTTTTTGTGGCCTCTTTCCGCTGGACGAACTTGGCGCCCCGGCCTTGGGGCGGGTATTTTTGGGCGCGGCTGTGCCCGCGGCCTATTTTGGCACACGGAGGCGCCTCGCAAAGTCTGGCACCATTCCGAGTCGTGCGGACGAAGTTGGCCAGCCCCACCCCCAAGGCTATAGCCCACCCGTTTTGTGGCCTCTTTCCGCTGGGCGCACTTGGCGCCCCGGCCTTCGGGCGGGTATTTTTGGGCGCGGCTGTGCCCGCGGCCTATTTTTGGCACACGGAGGCTCCTCGCAATTTCTCGCGCGATTGGGTGTCAGTCGGTAGATGTTGGGCAGCCCCACCCCCCAAGGCTATAGCCCACCCGTTTTTGTGGCCTCTTTCCGTTGGGACGAACTTGGCGCCCGGCCTTGGGGCGGGTATTTTAGGCGCGGCTGTGCCCGCGGCCTATTTTTAGCACACGGAGGCGCCTCGCAAAGTCTGGCGCCATTCCGAGTCCGGCGGACGAAGTTGGCCAGCCCCACCCCCCAAGGCTATAGCCCACCCGTTTTTGTGGACTCTTTCCGCTGGACGAACTAGGCGCCCCGGCCTTCGGGCGGGTATTTTTGGGCGCGGCTGTGCCCCCGGCCTATTTTTGGCACACAGAGCGCCTCGCAAAGTTTGGCGCCATTCCGAGTCCGGCGGACGAAGTTGGCCAGCCCCACGCCCCAAGGCTATAGCCCACCCGTGTTTGTGGCCTCTTTCCGCTGGACGAACTTGGCGCCCCGGCCTTGGGGCGGGTATTTTTGGGCACGGCTGTGCCCGCGGCCTATTTTTAGCACACGGAGGCGCCTCGCAAAGTCTGGCGCCATTCCGAGTCCGGCGGACGAAGTTGGCCAGCCCCACCCCCCAAGGCTATAGCCCACCCGTTTTTGTGGCCTCTTTCCGCTGGACGAACTTGGCGCCCCGGCCTTGGGGCGGGGGTAATAGCGGACGGGTGTGACCGCGGGGTAGTGTTGGCACACGGAGGCGCCTCGCAATGTCTGGCGCCATTCCGAGTCCGGCGGACGAAGTTGGCCAGCCCCACCCCCCAAGGCTATAGCCCACCCGTTTTTGTGGCCTCTTTCCGCTGGACGAACTTGGCGCCCCGGCCTTCGGGCGGGGATTTTATGGGCGCGGCTTTGCCCGCGGCCTATTTTTGGCACACGGAGGCGCCTCGCAAAGTCTGGCGCCATTCCGAGTCCGGCGGACGAAGTTGGCCAGCCCCACGCCCCAAGGCTATAGCCCACCCGTTTTTGTGGCCTCTTTCCGCTGGACGAACTTGGCGCCCCGGCCTTGGGGCGGGTATTTTGGGCGCGGCTGTGCCCGCGGCCTATTTTTGGCACACGGAGGCGCCTCGCAAAGTCTGGCGCCATTCCGAGTCCGGCGGACGAAGTTGGCCAGCCCCACCCCCCAAGGCTATAGCCCACCCGTTTTTGTGGCCTCTTTCCGCTGGACGAACTTGGCGCCCCGGCCTTGGGACGGGTATTTTTGGGCGCGGCTGTGCCCGCGGCCTATTTTTGGCACACGGAGGCTCCTCGCAAAGTCTGGCGCCATTCCGAGTCCGGCGGACGAAGTTGGCCAGCCCCACGCCCCAAGGCTATAGCCCACCCGTTTTTGTGGCCTCTTTCCGCTGGACGAACTTGGCGCCCCGGCCTTGGGGCGGGTATTTTTGGGCGCGGCTGTGCCCACGGCCTATTTTTGGCACACGGAGGCGCCTCGCAAAGTCTGGCGCCATTCCGAGTCCGGCGGACGAAGTTGGCCAGCCCCACCCCCCAAGGCTATAGCCCACCCGTTTTTGTGGACTCTTTCCGCTGGACGAACTAGGCGCCCCGGCCTTCGGGCGGGTATTTTTGGGCGCGGCTGTGCCCACGGCCTATTTTTGGCACACGGAAGCGCCTCGCAAAGTTTGGCGCCATTCCGAGTCCGGCGGACGAAGTTGGCCAGCCCCACGCCCCAAGGCTATAGCCCACCCGTGTTTGTGGCCTCTTTCCGCTGGACGAACTTGGCGCCCCGGCCTTGGGGCGGGTATTTTTGGGCGCGGCTGTGCCCGCGGCCTATTTTTGGCACACGGAGGCGCCTCGCAAAGTCTGGCGCCATTCCGAGTCCGGCGGACGAAGTTGGCCAGCCCCACCCCCCAAGGCTATAGCCCACCCGTTTTTGTGGACTCTTTCCGCTGGACGAACTAGGCGCCCCGGCCTTCGGGCGGGTATTTTTGGGCGCGGCTGTGCCCACGGCCTATTTTTGGCACACGGAAGCGCCTCGCAAAGTTTGGCGCCATTCCGAGTCCGGCGGACGAAGTTGGCCAGCCCCACGCCCCAAGGCTATAGCCCACCCGTGTTTGTGGCCTCTTTCCGCTGGACGAACTTGGCGCCCCGGCCTTGGGGCGGGTATTTTTGGGCGCGGCTGTGTCCGCGGCCTATTTTTAGCACACGGAGGCGCCTCGCAAAGTCTGGCGCCATTCCGAGTCCGGCGGACGAAGTTGGCCAGCCCCACCCCCCAAGGCTATAGCCCACCCGTTTTTGTGGCCTCTTTCCGCTGGACGAACTTGGCGCCCCGGCCTTGGGGCGGGTATTTTTGGGCGCGGCTGTGCCCGCGGCCTATTTTTGGCACACGGAGGCGCCTCGCAAAGTCTGGCGCCATTCCGAGTCCGGCGGACGACGTTGGCCAGCCCCACCCCCCAAGGCTATAGCCCACCCGTTTTTGTGGACTCTTTCCGCTGGACGAACTAGGCGCCCCGGCCTTCGGGCGGGTATTTTTGGGCGCGGCTGTGCCCGCGGCCTATTTTTGGCACACGGAGGCGCCTCGCAAAGTTTGGCGCCATTCCGAGTCCGGCGGACGAAGTTGGCCAGCCCCACGCCCCAAGGCTATAGCCCACCCGTGTTTGTGGCCTCGTTCCGCTGGGACGAACTTGGCGCCCGGCCTTGGGGCGGGTATTTTAGGCGTGGCTGTGCCCGCGGCCTATTTTTGGCACACGGATGACCCTCGGAAAGTCTGGAGCCATTCCGAGTCCGGCGGGCAGAGAGTTGGCCAGCCCCACCCCCAAGGCTATAGCCCACCCGTTTTGTGGCCTCTTTCCGCTGGGACGAACTTGGCGCCCGGCCTTCGGGCGGGTATTTTGGGCGCGGCTGTGCCCGCGGCCTATTTTTGGCACACGGAGGTGCCTCGCAAAGTCTGGCGCCATTCCGAGTCCGGCGGACGAAGTTGGCCAGCCCCACGCCCCAAGGCTATAGCCCACCCGTGTTTGTGGCCTCTTTCCGCTGGACGAACTTGGCGCCCCGGCCTTGGGGCGGGTATTTTTGGGTGCGGGTGTGCCCGCAGCCTGTTCTTCCCCAGCACACGGAGGCGCCTCGCAAAGTCTGGCGCCATTCCGAGTCCGGCGGGAAAGTTGGCCAGCCCCACCCCCCAAGGCTATAGCCCACCCGTTTTTGTGGCCTCTTTCCGCTGGACGAACTTGGCGCCCCGGCCTTGGGTCGGGTATTTTTGGACGCGGCTGTGCCCGCGGCCTATTTTTGGCACACGGAGGCGCCTCGCAAAGTCTGGCGCCATTCCGAGTCCGGCGGACGAATTTGGCCAGCCCCACCCCCCAAGGCTATAGCCCACCCGTTTTTGTGGCCTCTTTCCGCTGGACGAAGTTGGCGCCCCGGCCTTCGGGCGGGTATTTTTGGGCGCGGCTGTGCCCGCGGCCTATTTTTGGCACACGGAGGCGCCTCGCAAAGTCTGGCACCATTTCGAGTCCGGCGGACGAAGTTGGCCAGCCCCACCCCCCAAGGGTATAGCCCACCCGTTTTTGTGGCCTCTTTCCGCTGTACGAACTTGGCGCCCTGGCCTTGGGGCGGGTATTTTTGTGCGCGGCTGTGCCCGCGGCCTATTTTTGGCACACGGAGGCGCCTCGCAAAGTCTGGCGCCATTCCGAGTCCGGCGGACGAAGTTGGCCAGCCCCACGCCCCAAGGCTATAGCCCACCCGTTTTTGTGGCCTCTTTCCGCTGGACGAACTTGGCGCCCCGGCCTTGGGGCGGGTATTTTTGGGCGCGGCTGTGCCCGCGGCCTATTTTGGCACACGGAGGCGCCTCGCAAAGTCTGGCGCCATTCCGAGTCCGGCGGACGAAGTTGGCCAGCCCCACGCCCCAAGGCTATAGCCCACCCGTTTTGTGGCCTCTTTCCGCTGGACGAACTTGGCGCCCCGGCCTTCGGGCGGGTATTTTTGGGCGCGGCTGTGCCCGTGGCCTAGTTTTGGCACACGGAGGTGCCTCGCAAAGTCTGGCGCCATTCCGAGTCCGGCGGACGAAGTTGGCCAGCCCCACGCCCCAAGGCTATAGCCCACCCGTTTTTGTGGCCTCTTTCCGCTGGACGAACTTGGCGCCCCGGCCTTGGGGCGGGTATTTTTGGGTGCGGCTGTGCCCGCGCCTAGCCACCCAGCACACGGAGGTGCCTCGCAAAGTCTGGCGCCATTCCGAGTCCGGCGGACGAAGTTGGCCAGCCCCACCCCCCAAGGCTATAGCCCACCCGTTTTTGTGGCCTCTTTCCGCTGGACGAACTTGGCGCCCCGGCCTTGGGTCGGGTATTTTTGGACGCGGCTGTGCCCGCGGCCTATTTTTGGCACACGTAGGCGCCTCGCAAAGTCTGGCGCCATTCCGAGTCCGGCGGACGAATTTGGCCAGCCCCACCCCCCAAGGCTATAGCCCACCCGTTTTTGTGGCCTCTTTCCGCTGGACGAAGTTGGCGCCCCGGCCTTCGGGCGGGTATTTTTGGGCGCGGCTGTGCCCGCGGCCTATTTTTGGCACACGGAGGCGCCTCGCAAAGTCTGGCACCATTTCGAGTCCGGCGGACGAAGTTGGCCAGCCCCACCCCCCAAGGGTATAGCCCACCCGTTTTTGTGGCCTCTTTCCGCTGTACGAACTTGGCGCCCTGGCCTTGGGGCGGGTATTTTTGTGCGCGGCTGTGCCCGCGGCCTATTTTTGGCACACGGAGGTGCCTAGCAAAGTCTGGCGCCATTCCGAGTCCGGCGGACGAAATTGGCCAGCCCCACGCCCCAAGGCTATAGCCCACCCGTTTTTGTGGCCTCTTTCCGCTGGACGAACTTGGCGCCCCGGCCTTGGGGCGGGTATTTTTGGGCGCGGCTGTGCCCGCGGCCTATTTTTGGCACACGGAGGCGCCTCGCAAAGTCTGGCGCCATTCCGAGTCCCGCGGACGAAGTTGCCCAGCCCCACGCCCCAAGGCTATAGCCCACCCGTTTTTGTGGCCTCTTTCCGCTGGACGAAATTGGCGCCCCGGCCTTGGGGCGGGTATTTTTGGGCGCGGCTGTGCCCGCGGCCTATTTTTGGCACACGGAGGCGCCTCGCAAAGTCTGGCGCCATTTCGAGTCCGGCGGACGAAGTTGGCCAGCCCCACCCCCCAAGGGTATAGCCCACCCGTTTTTGTGGCCTCTTTCCGCTGTACGAACTTGGCGCCCTGGCCTTGGGGCGGGTATTTTTGTGCGCGGCTGTGCCCGCGGCCTATTTTTGGCACACGGAGGTGCCTAGCAAAGTCTGGCGCCATTCCGAGTCCGGCGGACGAAATTGGCCAGCCCCACGCCCCAAGGCTATAGCCCACCCGTTTTTGTGGCCTCTTTCCGCTGGACGAACTTGGCGCCCCGGCCTTGGGGCGGGTATTTTTGGGCGCGGCTGTGCCCTTGGCCTATTTTTGGCACACGGAGGCGCCTCGCAAAGTCTGGCGCCATTCCGAGTCCGGCGGACGAAGTTGGCCAGCCCCACGCCCCAAGGCTATAGCCCACCCGTTTTGTGGCCTCTTTCCGCTGGACGAACTTGGCGCCCCGGCCTTCGGGCGGGTATTTTTGGGCGCGGCTGTGCCCGCGGCCTATTTTTGGCACACGGAGGCGGCTCGCAAAGTCTGGCGCCATTCCGAGTCCGGCGGACGAAGTTGGCCAGCCCCACGCCCCAAGGCTATAGCCCACCCGTGTTTGTGGCCTCTTTCCGCTGGACGAACTTGGCGCCCCGGCCTTCGGGCGGGTATTTTTGGGCGCGGCTGTGCCCGCGGCCTATTTTTAGCACACGGAGGCGCCTCGCAAAGTCTGGCGCCATTCCGAGTCCGGCGGACGAAGTTGGCCAGCCCCACCCCCCAAGGCTATAGCCCACCCGTTTTTGTGGCCTCTTTCCGCTGGACGAACTTGGCGCCCCGGCCTTCGGGCGGGTATTTTTGGGCGCGGCTGTGCCCGCGGCCTATTTTTGGCACACGGAGGCTCCTCGCAAAGTCTGGCGCCATTCCGAGTCCGGCGGACGAAGTTGGCCAGCCCCACGCCCCAAGGCTATAGCCCACCCGTTTTTGTGGCCTCTTTCCGCTGGACGAACTTGGCGCCCCGGCCTTCGCGCGGGTATTTTAGGCGCGGCTGTGCCCGTGGCCTATTTTTGGCACACGGAGGCGCCTCGCAAAGTCTGGCGCCATTCCGAGTCCGGGCGGAAGTTGGCCAGCCCCACCCCCAAGGCTATAGCCCACCCGTTTTTGTGGACTCTTTCCGCTGGACGAACTAGGCGCCCCGGCCTTCGGGCGGGTATTTTTGGGCGCGGCTGTGCCCACGGCCTATTTTTGGCACACGGAAGCGCCTCGCAAAGTTTGGCGCCATTCCGAGTCCGGCGGACGAAGTTGGCCAGCCCCACGCCCCAAGGCTATAGCCCACCCGTGTTTGTGGCCTCTTTCCGCTGGACGAACTTGGCGCCCCGGCCTTGGGGCGGGTATTTTTGGGCGCGGCTGTGCCCGCGGCCTATTTTTAGCACACGGAGGCGCCTCGCAAAGTCTGGCGCCATTCCGAGTCCGGCGGACGAAGTTGGCCAGCCCCACCCCCCAAGGCTATAGCCCACCCGTTTTTGTGGCCTCTTTCCGCTGGACGAACTTGGCGCCCCGGCCTTGGGGCGGGTATTTTTTGGGCGCGGCTGTGCCCGCGGCCTATTTTTGGCACCCGGGAGGGCCCTCGCAAAGTCTGGCGCCATTCCGAGTCCGGCGGACGAAGTTGGCCAGCCCCACCCCCCAAGGCTATAGCCCACCCGTTTTTGTGGACTCTTTCCGCTGGACGAACTAGGCGCCCCGGCCTTCGGGCGGGTATTTTTGGGCGCGGCTGTGCCCGCGGCCTATTTTTGGCACACGGAGGCGCCTCGCAAAGTCTGGCGCCATTCCGAGTCCGGCGGACGAAGTTGGCCAGCCCCACGCCCCAAGGCTATAGCCCACCCGTGTTTGTGGCCTCTTTCCGCTGGACGAACTTGGCGCCCCGGCCTTCGGGCGGGTATTTTATGGCGCGGCTGTGCCCGCGGCCTATTTTTGGCACACGGAGGCGCCTCGCAAAGTCTGGCGCCATTCCGAGTCCGGCGGACGAAGTTGGCCAGCCCCACCCCCCAAGGCTATAGCCCACCCGTTTTTGTGGCCTCTTTCCGCTGGACGAACTTGGCGCCCCGGCCTTCGGGCGGGTATTTTTGGGCGCGGCTGTGCCCGTGGCCTAGTTTTGGCACACGGAGGTGCCTCGCAAAGTCTGGCGCCATTCCGAGTCCGGCGGACGAAGTTGGCCAGCCCCACGCCCCAAGGCTATAGCCCACCCGTTTTTGTGGCCTCTTTCCGCTGGACGAACTTGGCGCCCCGGCCTTGGGGCGGGTATTTTTGGGTGCGGGTGTGCCCGCGGCCTAGTTTTGGCACACGGAGGCGCCTCGCAAAGTCTGGCGCCATTCCGAGTCCGGCGGACGAAGTTGGCCAGCCCCACCCCCCAAGGCTATAGCCCACCCGTTTTTGTGGCCTCTTTCCGCTGGACGAACTTGGCGCCCCGGCCTTGGGTCGGGTATTTTTGGACGCGGCTGTGCCCGCGGCCTATTTTTGGCACACGGAGGCGCCTCGCAAAGTCTGGCGCCATTCCGAGTCCGGCGGACGAATTTGGCCAGCCCCACCCCCCAAGGCTATAGCCCACCCGTTTTTGTGGCCTCTTTCCGCTGGACGAAGTTGGCGCCCCGGCCTTCGGGCGGGTATTTTTGGGCGCGGCTGTGCCCGCGGCCTATTTTTGGCACACGGAGGCGCCTCGCAAAGTCTGGCACCATTTCGAGTCCGGCGGACGAAGTTGGCCAGCCCCACCCCCCAAGGGTATAGCCCACCCGTTTTTGTGGCCTCTTTCCGCTGTACGAACTTGGCGCCCTGGCCTTGGGGCGGGTATTTTTGTGCGCGGCTGTGCCCGCGGCCTATTTTTGGCACACGGAGGTGCCTAGCAAAGTCTGGCGCCATTCCGAGTCCGGCGGACGAAATTGGCCAGCCCCACGCCCCAAGGCTATAGCCCACCCGTTTTTGTGGCCTCTTTCCGCTGGACGAACTTGGCGCCCCGGCCTTGGGGCGGGTATTTTTGGGCGCGGCTGTGCCCATGCCTATTTTTGGCACACGGAGGCGCCTCGCAAAGTCTGGCGCCATTCCGAGTCCCGCGGACGAAGACGCCCAGCCCCACGCCCCAAGGCCATAGCCCACCCGTTTTGTGGCCTCTTTCCGCTGGACGAAATTGGCGCCCGGCCTTGGGCGGGGGTATTTTGGCGCGGCTGTGCCCGCGGCCTATTTTTGGCACACGGAGGCGCCTCGCAAAGTCTGGCGCCATTTCGAGTCCGGCGGACGAAGTTGGCCAGCCCCACCCCCCAAGGGTATAGCCCACCCGTTTTTGTGGCCTCTTTCCGCTGTACGAACTTGGCGCCCTGGCCTTGGGGCGGGTATTTTTGTGCGCGGCTGTGCCCACGGCCTATTTTTGGCACACGGAGGTGCCTAGCAAAGTCTGGCGCCATTCCGAGTCCGGCGGACGAAATTGGCCAGCCCCACGCCCCAAGGCTATAGCCCACCCGTTTTTGTGGCCTCTTTCCGCTGGACGAACTTGGCGCCCCGGCCTTCGGGCGGGTATTCTTGGGCGCGGCTGTGCCCTTGGCCTATCTTTGGCACACGGAGGCGCCTCGCAAAGTCTGGCGCCATTCCGAGTCCGGCGGACGAAGTTGGCCAGCCCCACGCCCCAAGGCTATAGCCCACCCGTTTTTGTGGCCTCTTTCCGCTGGACGAACTTGGCGCCCCGGCCTTCGGGCGGGTATTTTTGGGCGCGGCTGTGCCCGCGGCCTATTTTTGGCACACGGAGGCGGCTCGCAAAGTCTGGCGCCATTTCGAGTCCGGCGGACGAAGTTGGCCAGCCCCACCCCCCAAGGCTATAGCCCACCCGTTTTTGTGGCCTCTTTCCGCTGTACGAACTTGGCGCCCAGGCCTTGGGGCGGGTATTTTTGTGCGCGGCTGTGCCCGCGGCCTATTTTTGGCACACGGAGGCGCCTCGCAAAGTCTGGCGCCATTCCGAGTCCGGCGGACGAAGTTGGCCAGCCCCACGCCCCCAGGCTATAGCCCACCCGTTTTTGTGGCCTCTTTCCGCTGGACGAACTTGGCGCCCCGGCCTTGGGGCGGGTATTTTTGGGCGCGGCTGTGCCCGCGGCCTATTTTTGGCACACGGAGGCGCCTCGCAAAGTCTGGCGCCATTCCGAGTCCGGCGGCAGAAGTTGGCCAGCCCCACGCCCCAAGGCTATAGCCCACCCGTTTTAGTGCCCTCTGACCGCTGGACGAACTTGGCGCCCCGGCCTTGGGGCGGGTATTTTTGGGCGCGGCTGTGACCGCGGCCTATTTTTGGCACACGGAGGCGCCTCGCAAAGTCTGGCGCCATTCCGAGTCCGGCGGACGAAGTCGGCCAGCCCCACCCCCCAAGGCTATAGCCCACCCGTTTTTGTGGCCTCTTTCCGCTGGACGAACTTGGCGCCCCGGCCTTGGGGCGGGTATTTTTGGGCGCGGCTGTGCCCGCGGCCTATTTTTAGCACACGGAGGCGCCTCGCAAGGTCTGGCGCCATTCCGAGTCCGGCGGACGAAGTTGGCCAGCCCCACGCCCCAAGGCTATAGCCCACCCGTTTTTGTGGCCTCTTTCCGCTGGACGAACTTGGCGCCCCGGCCTTGGGGCGGGTATTTTTGGGCGCGGCTGTGCCCGCGGCCTATTTTTGGCACACGGAGGCGCCTCGCAACGTCTGGCGCAATTCCGAGTCCGGCGGACGAAGTTGGCCAGCCCCACCCCCCAAGGCTATAGCCCACCCGTTTTTGTGGCCTCTTTCCGCTGGACGAACTTGGCGCCCCGGCCTTCGGGCGGGTATTTTTGGGCGCGGCTTTGCCCGCGGCCTATTTTTGGCACACGGAGGCGCCTCGCAAAGTCTGGCGCCATTCCGAGTCCGGCGGACGAAGTTGGCCAGCCCCACGCCCCAAGGCTATAGCCCACCCGTTTTTGTGGCCTCTTTCCGCTGGACGAACTTGGCGCCCCGGCCTTGGGGCAGGTATTTTTGGGCACGGCTGTGCCCGCGGCCTATTTTTGGCACACGGAGGCGCCTCGCAAAGTCTGGCGCCATTCCGAGTCCGGCGGACGAAGTTGGCCAGCCCCACCACCCAAGGCTATAGCCCACCCGGTAGTGTGGCCTTTTTCCGATGGGCGAAAATGGCGCCCCGGCCTTGGGACGGGTATTTTTGGGCGCGGCTGTGCCCGCGGCCTATTTTTGGCACACGGAGGCGCCTCGCAAAGTCTGGCGCCATTCCGAGTCCGGCGGACGAAGTTGGCCAGCCCCACACCCCAAGGCTATAGCCCACCCGTTTTTGTGGCCTCTTTCCGCTGGACGAACTTGGCGCCCCGGCCTTGGGGCGGGTATTTTTGGGCGCGGCTGTGCCCGCGGCCTATTTTTGGCACACGGAGGCGCCTCGCAAAGTCTGGCGCCATTCCGAGTCCGGCGGACGAAGTTGGCCAGCCCCACCCCCCAAGGCTATAGCCCACCCGTTTTTGTGGCCTCTTTCCGCTGGACGAACTAGGCGCCCCGGCCTTCGGGCGGGTATTTTTGGGCGCGGCTGTGCCCGCGGCCTATTTTTGGCACACGGAGGCGCCTCGCAAAGTTTGGCGCCATTCCGAGTCCGGCGGACGAAGTTGGCCAGCCCCACGCCCCAAGGCTATAGCCCACCCGTGTTTGTGGCCTCTTTCCGCTGGACGAACTTGGCGCCCCGGCCTTGGGGCGGGTATTTTTGGGCGCGGCTGTGCCCGCGGCCTATTTTTGGCACACGGAGGCGCTTCGCAAAGTCTGGCGCCATTCCGAGTCCGGCGGACGAAGTTGGCCAGCCCCACCCCCCAAGGCTATAGCCCACCCGTTTTTGTGGCCTCTTTCCGCTGGACGAACTTGGCGCCCCGGCCTTCGGGCGGGTATTTTTGGGCGCGGCTGTTCCCGCGGCCTATTTTTGGCACACGGAGGTGCCTCGCAAAGTCTGGCGCCATTCCGAGTCCGGCGGACGAAGTTGGCCAGCCCCACCCCCCAAGGCTATAGCCCACCCGTTTTTGTGGCCTCTTTCCGCTGGACGAACTTGGCGCCCCGGCCTTGGGGCGGGTATTTTTGGGTGCGGGTGTGCCCGCGGCCTAGACCACAGCACACGGAGGTGCCTCGCAAAGTCTGGCGCCATTCCGAGTCCGGCGGACGAAGTTGGCCAGCCCCACCCCCCAAGGCTACAGCCCACCCGTTTTTGTGGCCTCTTTCCGCTGGACGAACTTGGCGCCCCGGCCTTGGGTCGGGTATTTTTGGACGCGGCTGTGCCCGCGGCCTATTTTTGGCACACGGAGGCGCCTCGCAAAGTCTGGCGCCATTCCGAGTCCGGCGGACGAATTTGGCCAGCCCCACCCCCCAAGGCTATAGCCCACCCGTTTTTGTGGCCTCTTTCCGCTGGACGAAGTTGGCGCCCCGGCCTTCGGGCGGGTATTTTTGGGCGCGGCTGTGCCCGCGGCCTATTTTTGGCACACGGAGGCGCCTCGCAAAGTCTCGCGCCATTCCGAGTCCGGCGGACGAAGTTGGCCAGCCCCACGCCCCAAGGCTATAGCCCACCCGTTTTTGTGGCCTCTTTCCGCTGGACGAATTTGGCGCCCCGGCCTTGGGGCCGGTATTTTTGGGCGCGGCTGTGCCCGCGGCCTATTTTTGGCACACGGAATCGCCTCGCAAAGTCTGACGCCATTCCGAGTCCGGTGGACGTAGTTGGCCAGCCCCAACCCCCAAGGCTATAGCCCACCCGTTTTGTGGCCTCTTTCCGCTGGACGAACTTGGCGCCCGGCCTTGGGGCGGGTATTTTTGGGCGCGGCTGTGCCCGCGGCCTATTTTTGGCACACGGAGGCGCCTCGCAAAGTCTGGCGCCATTCCGAGTCCGGCGGACGAAGTTGGCCAGCCCCACGCCCCAAGGCTATAGCCAACCCGTTTTTGTGGCCTCTTTCCGCTGGACGAACTTGGCGCCCCGGCCTTGGGGCGGGTATTTTTGGGCGCGGCTGTGCCCGCGGCCTATTTTTGGCACACGGAGGTGCCTCGCAAAGTCTGGCGCCATTCCGAGTCCGGCGGACGAAGATGGCCAGCCCCACCCCCCAAGGCTATAGCCCACCCGTTTTTGTGGCCTCTTTCCGCTGGACGAATTGGCGCCCCGGCCTTGGGGCGGGTATTTTTGGGCGCGGCTGTGCCCGCGGCCTATTTTTGGGACACGGAGGCGCCTCGCAAAGTCTGGCGCCATTCCGAGTCCGGCGGACGAAGTTGGCCAGCCCCACCCCCCAAGGCTATAGCCCACCCGTTTTTGTGGCCTCTTTCCGCTGGACGAACTTGGCGCCCCGGCCTTCGGGCGGGTATTTTTGGGTGCGGCTCTGCCCGCGGCCTATTTTTGGTACACGGAGGCGTCTCGCAAAGTCTAGCGCCATTCCGAGTCCGGCGGACGAAGTTGGCCAGCCCCACGCCCCAAGGCTATAGCCCACCCGTTTTTGTGGCCTCTTTCCGCTAGACGAACTTGGCGCCCCGGCCTTGGGGCGGGTATTTTTGGGCGCGGCTGTGCCCGCGGCCTATTTTTGGCACACGGAGGCGCCTCGCAAAGTCTGGCGCCATTCCGAGTCCGGCGGACGAAGTTGGCCAGCCCCACACCCCAAGGCTATAGCCCACCCGTTTTTGTGGCCTCTTTCCGCTGGACGAACTTGGCGCCCCGGCCTCCGGGCGGGTATTTTTGGGCGCGGCTGTGCCCGCGGCCTATTTTTGGCACACGGAGGCGCCTCGCAAAGTCTGGCGCCATTCCGAGTCCGGCGGACGAAGTTGGCCAGCCCCACCCCCCAAGGCTATAGCCCACCCGTTTTTGTGGCCTCTTTCCGCTGGACGAACTTGGCGCCCCGGCCTTCGGGCGGGTATTTTTGGGTGCGGCTCTGCCTGCGGCCTATTTTTGGCACACGGAGGCGTCTCGCAAAGTCTGGCGCCATTCCGAGTCCGGCGGACGAAGTTGGCCAGCCCCACGCCCCAAGGCTATAGCCCACCCGTTTTTGTGGCCTCTTTCCGCTAGACGAACTTGGCGCCCCGGCCTTGGGGCGGGTATTTTTGGGCGCGACTGTGCCCGCGGCCTATTTTTGGCACACGGAGGCGCCTCGCAAAGTCTGGCGCCATTCGGAGTCCGGCGGACGAAGTTGGCCAGCCCCACGCCCC
Organism: Citrus sp. QX-2021; assembly: GCA_030444885.1. Classification (NCBI taxonomy): domain Eukaryota; kingdom Viridiplantae; phylum Streptophyta; class Magnoliopsida; order Sapindales; family Rutaceae; genus Citrus; species Citrus sp. QX-2021. The sequence goes on along the minus strand of JAUJEF010000040.1, from coordinate 32,059 downwards.
AAGGCTATAGCCCACCCGTTTTTGTGGCCTCTTTCCGCTGGACGAACTTGGCGCCCCGGCCTCCGGGCGGGTATTTTTGGGCGCGGCTGTGCCCGCAGCCTATTTTTGGCACACGGAGGCGCCTCGCAAAGTCTGGCGCCATTCCGAGTCCGGCGGACGAAGTTGGCCAGCCCCACCCCCCAAGGCTATAGCCCACCCGTTTTTGTGGCCTCTTTCCGCTGGACGAACTTGGCGCCCCGGCCTTGGGGCGGGTATTTTTGGGCGCGGCTCTGCCCGCGGCCTATTTTTGGCACACGGAGGCGCCTCGCAAAGTCTGGCGCCATTCCGAGTCCGGCGGACGAAGTTGGCCAGCCCCACGCCCCAAGGCTATAGCCCACCCGTTTTTGTGGCCTCTTTCCGCTGGACGAACTTGGCCCCCCGGCCTTCGGGCGGGTATTTTTGGGCGCGGCTGTGACCGCGGCCTATTTTTTGCACACGTAGGCGCCTCGCAAAGTCTCGCGCCATTCCGAGTCCGGCGGACGAAGTTGGCCGGCCCCACCCCCCAATGCTATAGCCCACCCGTTTTTGTGGCCATTTTCCGCTGTACGAACTTGGCGGCCCGGCCTTCGGGCGGGTATTTTTGGGCGCGGCTGTGTCCGCGGCCTATTTTTGGCACATGGAGGCGCGTCGCAAAGTCTCGCGCCATACCGAGTCCGGCGGACGATGTTGTCCAGCCCCACCCCCCAAGGCTATAGTCCACCCGTTTTTGTGGCCATTTTCCGCTGGACGAACCTGGCGCCCCGGCCTTCGGGCGGGTATTTTTGGGCGCGGCTGTGCCCGCGGCCTATTTTTGGCACACGGAGGCACCTCGCAAAGTCTGGCGCCATTCCGAGTCCGGCGGACGAAGTTGGCCAGCCCCACCCCCCAAGGCTATAGCCCACCCGTTTTTGTGGCCATTTTCCGCTGGACGAACTTGGCGCCCCGGCCTTCGGGCGGGTATTTTTGGGCGCGGCTGTGACCGCGGCCTATTTTTGGCACACGTAGGCGCCTCGCAAAGTCTCGCGCCATTCCGAGTCCGGCGGACGAAGTTGGCCGGCCCCACCCCCCAATGCTATAGCCCACCCGTTTTTGTGGCCATTTTCCGCTGTACGAACTTGGCGGCCCGGCCTTCGGGCGGGTATTTTTGGGCGCGGCTGTGTCCGCGGCCTATTTTTGGCACATGGAGGCGCGTCGCAAAGTCTCGCGCCATACCGAGTCCGGCGGACGATGTTGTCCAGCCCCACCCCCCAAGGCTATAGCCCACCCGTTTTTGTGGCCATTTTCCGCTGGACGAACCTGGCGCCCCGGCCTTCGGGCGGGTATTTTTGGGCGCGGCTGTGCCCGCGGCCTATTTTTGGCACACGGAGGCACCTCGTAAAGTCTCGTGCCATTGCGAGTCCGCCGGACGAAGTTGGCCAGCCCCACCCCCCAAGGCTATAGCCCACCCGTTTTTGTGGCCATTTTCCGCTGGACGAACTTGGCGCCCCGGCCTTCGGCCGGGTATTTTTGGGCGCGGCTGTGCGAGCGTCCTATTTTTGGCACGCGGAGGCACCTCGCAAAGTCTCGCGCCATTCCGAGTCCGGCGGACGATGTTGGACAGCCCAAACCCCCAAGGCTATAGCCAACCCGTTTTTGTGGCCTTTTTCCGCTGGATGAACTTGGCGCCCCGGCCTTCGGGCGGGTATTTTTGGGCGCGGCTGTGCCCGCGGCCTATTTTTGGCACACGGAGGCACCTCGTAAAGTCTCGTGCCATTGCGAGTCCGCCGGACGAAGTTGGCCAGCCCCACCCCCCAAGGCTATAGCCCACCCGTTTTTGTGGCCATTTTCCGCTGGACGAACTTGGCGCCCCGGCCTTCGGCCGGGTATTTTTGGGCGCGGCTGTGCGAGCGTCCTATTTTTGGCACGCGGAGGCACCTCGCAAAGTCTCGCGCCATTCCGAGTCCGGCGGACGATGTTGGACAGCCCAAACCCCCAAGGCTATAGCCAACCCGTTTTTGTGGCCTTTTTCCGCTGGATGAACTTGGCGCCCCGGCCTTCGGGCGGGTATTTTTGGGCGCGGCTGTGCCCGCGGCCTATTTTTGGCACACGGAGGCACCTCGTAAAGTCTCGTGCCATTGCGAGTCCGCCGGACGAAGTTGGCCAGCCCCACCCCCCAAGGCTATAGCCCACCCGTTTTTGTGGCCATTTTCCGCTGGACGAACTTGGCGCCCCGGCCTTCGGCCGGGTATTTTTGGGCGCGGCTGTGCGAGCGTCCTATTTTTGGCACGCGGAGGCACCTCGCAAAGTCTCGCGCCATTCCGAGTCCGGCGGACGATGTTGGCCAGCCCAAACCCCCAAGGCTATAGCCAACCCGTTTTTGTGGCCTTTTTCCGCTGGATGAACTTGGCGCCCCGGCCTTCGGGCGGGTATTTTTGGGCGCGGCTGTGGCCGCGGCCTATTTTTGGCACACGGAGGCGCCTCCCAAAGTCTCGCGCCATTCCGAGTCCGGCGGACGAAGTTGCCAGCCCCACCCCCCAAGGCTATAGCCAACCGTTTTTGTGGCCTTTTTCCGCTGGACGAACTTGGCGCCCCGGCCTTCGGGCGGGTATTTTTGGGCGGGGCTGTGCCGCGGCCTATTTTTGGCACACGGAGGTGCCTTGCAAAGTCTCGCTCCATTCCGAGTCCGGCGGACGAAGTTGGCCAGCCCCACCCCCCAAGGCTATAGCCCACCCGTTTTTGTGGCCTTTTTCCGCTGGACGAACTTGGCGCCCCGGCCTTCGGGCGGGTATTTTTGGGCGCGGCTGTGCCCGCGGCCTATTTTTTGCACACGGAGGCGCCTCGCAAAGTCTCGTGCCATTCCGAGTCCGGCGGACGAAGTTGGCCAGCCCCACCCCCCAAGGCTATAGCCCACCCGTTTTTGTGGCCATTTTCCGCAGGACGAACTTGGCGCCCCGGCCATCGGGCGGGTATTTTTGGACGCGGCTGTGCCCGCGGCCTATTTTTGGCACACGGAGGTGCCTCGCAAAGTCTCGCGCCATTCCGAGTCCGGCGGACGAAGTTGGCCAGCCCCACCCCCCAAGGCTATAGCCCAACCGTTTTTGTGGCCTTTTTCCGCTGGACGAACTTGGCGCCCCGGCCTTCGGGCGGGTATTTTTGGGCGCGGCTGTGCCCGCGGACTATTTTTGGCACACGGAGATGCCTCGCAAAGTCTCGCGCCATTCCGAGTCCGGCAGACGAAGTTGGCCAGCCCGACCCCCAAGGCTATAGCCAACCCGTTTTTGTGGCCTTTTTCCGCTGGACGAACTTGGCGCCCCGGCCTTCGGGCGGGTATTTTTGGGTGCGGCTGTGCCCGCGGCCTGGCCCCCAGCTCACGGAGGCACCTCGTAAAGTCTCGCGCCATTGCGAGTCCGGCGGACGAAGTTGGCCAGCCCCACCCCCCAAGGCTATAGCCCACCCGTTTTTGTGGCCATTTTCCGCTGGACGAACTTGGCGCCCCGGCCTTCGGCCGGGTATTTTTGGGCGCGGCTGTGCGAGCGTCCTATTTTTGGCACGCGGAGGCACCTCGCAAAGTCTCGCGCCATTCCGAGTCCGGCGGACGAAGTTGGCCAGCCCCAACCCCCAAGGCTATAGCCAACCCGTTTTTGTGGCCTATTTCCGCTGGATGAACTTGACACCCCGGCCTTCGGGCGGGTATTTTTGGGCGCGGCTGTGTCCGCGGCCTATTTTTGGCACACGGAGGCGCCTCCCAAAGTCTCGCGCCATTCCGAGTCCGGCGGACGAAGTTGCCAGCCCCACCCCCCAAGGCTATAGCCAACCCGTTTTTGTGGCCTTTTTCCGCTGGACGAACTTGGCGCCCCGGCCTTCGGGCGGGTATTTTTGGGCGGGGCTGTGCCGCGGCCTATTTTTGGCACACGGAGGTGCCTCGCAAAGTCTCGCTCCATTCCGAGTCCGGCGGACGAAGTTGGCCAGCCCCACCCCCCAAGGCTATAGCCCACCCGTTTTTGTGGCCTTTTTCCGCTGGACGAACTTGGCGCCCCGGCCTTCGGGCGGGTATTTTTGGGCACGGCTGTGCCCGCGGCCTATTTTTGGCACACGGAGGCGCCTCGCAAAGTCTCGCGCCATTCCGAGTCCGGCGGACGAAGTTGGCCAGCCCCATCCCCCAAGGCTATAGCCCAACCGTTTTTGTGCCCTTTTTCCGCTGGACGAACTTGGCGCCCCGGCCTTGGGGCGGGTATTTTGGGGCGCGGCTGTGCCAGCGTCCTATTTTTGGCACACGGAGGCGCCTCGCAAGCTCTCGCGCCATTCCGAGTCCGGCGGACGAAGTTGGCCAGCCCCACCCCCCACGGTTATAGCCAACCCGTTTTTGTGGACTATTTCCGCTGGACGAACATGGCGCCCCGACCTTCGGGCGGGTATTTTTGGGCGCGGCTGTGCCCGTGGCCTATTTTTGGCACACGGAGGCGTCTCGCAAAGTCTGGCGCCATTCCGAGTCCGGCGGACGAAGTTGGCCAGCCCCACGCCCCAAGGCTATAGCCCACCCGTTTTTGTGGCCTCTTTCCGCTAGACGAACTTGGCGCCCCGGCCTTGGGGCGGGTATTTTTGGGCGCGGCTGTGCCCGCGGCCTATTTTTGGCACACGGAGGCGCCTCGCAAAGTCTGGCGCCATTCCGAGTCCGGCGGACGAAGTTGGCCAGCCCCACGCCCCAAGGCTATAGCCCACCCGTTTTTGTGGCCTCTTTCCGCTGGACGAACTTGGCTCCCCGGCCTCCGGGCGGGTATTTTTGGGCGCGGCTGTGCCCGCGGCCTATTTTTGGCACACGGAGGCGCCTCGCAAAGTCTGGCGCCATTCCGAGTCCGGCGGACGAAGTTGGCCAGCCCCACCCCCCAAGGCTATAGCCCACCCGTTTTTGTGGCCTCTTTCCGCTGGACGAACTTGGCGCCCCGGCCTTGGGGCGGGTATTTTTGGGCGCGGCTCTGCCCGCGGCCTATTTTTGGCACACGGAGGCGCCTCGCAAAGTCTGGCGCCATTCCGAGTCCGGCGGACGAAGTTGGCCAGCCCCACGCCCCAAGGCTATAGCCCACCCGTTTTTGTGGCCTCTTTCCGCTAGACGAACTTGGCGCCCCGGCCTTGGGGCGGGTATTTTTGGGCGCGGCTGTGCCCGCGGCCTATTTTTGGCACACGGAGGCGCCTCGCAAAGTCTGGCGCCATTCCGAGTCCGGCGGACGAAGTTGGCCAGCCCCACGCCCCAAGGCTATAGCCCACCCGTTTTTGTGGCCTCTTTCCGCTGGACGAACTTGGCGCCCCGGCCTCCGGGCGGGTATTTTTGGGCGCGGCTGTGCCCGCGGCCTATTTTTGGCACACGGAGGCGCCTCGCAAAGTCTTGCGCCATTCCGAGTCCGGCGGACGAAGTTGGCCAGCCCCACCCCCCAAGGCTATAGCCCACCCGTTTTTGTGGCCTCTTTCCGCTGGACGAACTTGGCGCCCCGGCCTTCGGGCGGGTATTTTTGGGTGCGGCTCTGCCCGCGGCCTATTTTTGGCACACGGAGGCGTCTCGCAAAGTCTGGCGCCATTCCGAGTCCGGCGGACGAAGTTGGCCAGCCCCACGCCCCAAGGCTATAGCCCACCCGTTTTTGTGGCCTCTTTCCGCTAGACGAACTTGGCGCCCCGGCCTTGGGGCGGGTATTTTTGGGCGCGGCTGTGCCCGCGGCCTATTTTTGGCACACGGAGGCGCCTCGCAAAGTCTGGCGCCATTCCGAGTCCGGCGGACGAAGTTGGCCAGCCCCACGCCCCAAGGCTATAGACCACCCGTTTTTGTGGCCTCTTTCCGCTGGACGAACTTGGCGCCCCGGCCTTCGGGCGGGTATTTTTGGGCGCGGCTGTGCCCGCGGCCTATTTTTGGCACACGGAGGCGCCTCGCAAAGTCTGGCGCCATTCCGAGTCCGGCGGACGAAGTTGGCCAGCCCCACCCCCCAAGGCTATAGCCCACCCGTTTTTGTGGCCTCTTTCCGCTGGACGAACTTGGCGCCCCGGCCTTGGGGCGGGTATTTTTGGGCGCGGCTCTGCCCGCGGCCTATTTTTGGCACACGGAGGCGCCTCGCAAAGTCTGGCGCCATTCCGAGTCCGGCGGACGAAGTTGGCCAGCCCCACGCCCCAAGGCTATAGCCCACCCGTTTTTGTGGCCTCTTTCCGCTGGACGAACTTGGCCCCCCGGCCTTGGGGCGGGTATTTTTGGGCGCGGCTGTGCCCGCGGCCTATTTTTGGCACACGGAGGCACCTCGCAAAGTCTGGCGCCATTCCGAGTCCGGCGGACGAAGTTGGCCAGCCCCACCCCCCAATGCTATAGCCCACCCGTTTTTGTGGCCATTTTCCGCTGTACGAACTTGGCGGCCCGGCCTTCGGGCGGGTATTTTTGGGCGCGGCTGTGTCCGCGGCCTATTTTTGGCACATGGAGGCGCGTCGCAAAGTCTCGCGCCATACCGAGTCCGGCGGACGATGTTGGCCAGCCCCACCCCCCAAGGCTATAGCCCACCCGTTTTTGTGGCCATTTTCCGCTGGACGAACCTGGCGCCCCGGCCTTCGGGCGGGTATTTTTGGGCGCAGCTGTGCCCGCGGCCTATTTTTGGCGCACGGAGGCGCCTCGCAAAGTCTCGCGCCATTCTGAGTCCGGCGGACGAAGTTGGCCAGCCCCACCCCCCAAGGCTATAGCCCACCCGTTTTTGTGGCCATTTTCCGCTAGACGAACTTGGCGCCCCGGTCTTCAGGCGGGTATTTTTGGGCGCGGCTGTGCCCGCGGCCTATTTTTGGTACACGGAGGCACCTCGTAAAGTCTCGTGCCATTGCGAGTCCGCCGGACGAAGTTGGCCAGCCCCACCCCCCAAGGCTATAGCCCACCCGTTTTTGTGGCCATTTTCCGCTGGACGAACTTGGCGCCCCGGCCTTCGGCCGGGTATTTTTGGGCGCGGCTGTGCGAGCGTCCTATTTTTGGCACGCGGAGGCACCTCGCAAAGTCTCGCGCCATTCCGAGTCCGGCGGACGATGTTGGCCAGCCCCAACCCCCAAGGCTATAGCCAACCCGTTTTTGTGGCCTTTTTCCGCTGGATGAACTTGGCGCCCCGGCCTTCGGGCGGGTATTTTTGGGCGCGGCTGTGCCCGCGGCCTATTTTTGGCACACGGAGGCGCCTCCCAAAGTCTCGCGCCATTCCGAGTCCGGCGGACGAAGTTGCCAGCCCCACCCCCCAAGGCTATAGCCAACCGTTTTTGTGGCCTTTTTCCGCTGGACGAACTTGGCGCCCCGGCCTTCGGGCGGGTATTTTTGGGCGGGGCTGTGCCGCGGCCTATTTTTGGCACACGGAGGTGCCTTGCAAAGTCTCGCTCCATTCCGAGTCCGGCGGACGAAGTTGGCCAGGCCCACCCCCCAAGGCTATAGCCCACCCGTTTTTGTGGCCTTTTTCCGCTGGACGAACTTGGCGCCCCGGCCTTCGGGCGGGTATTTTTGGGCGCGGCTGTGCCCGCGGCCTATTTTTTGCACACGGAGGCGCCTCGCAAAGTCTCGTGCCATTCCGAGTCCGGCGGACGAAGTTGGCCAGCCCCACCCCCCAAGGCTATAGCCCACCCCGTTATGTGGCCTTAGACCGCTGGACGTACTTGGCGCCCCGGCCATCGGGCGGGTATTTTTGGTCGTGGCTGTGCCCTCGGTCTATTTTTTGCACACGGTGGCGGGTCGAAAAGTCTCGCGCCATTCCGAGTCCGGCGGACGAAGTTGGCCAGCCCCATCCCCCAAGGCTATAGCCCAACCGTTTTTGTGGCCTTTTTCCGCTGGACGAACTTGGCGCCCCGGCCTTCGGGCGGGTATTTTTGGGCGCGGCTGTGCCCGCGGACTATTTTTGGCACACGGAGATGCCTCGCAAAGTCTCGCGCCATTCCGAGTCCGGCAGACGAAGTTGGCCAGCCCGACCCCCAAGGCTATAGCCAACCCGTTTTTGTGGCCTTTTTCCGCTGGACGAACTTGGCGCCCCGGCCTTCGGGCGGGTATTTTTGGGTGCGGCTGTGCCCGCGGCCTATTTTTGGCTCACGGAGGCACCTCGTAAAGTCTCGCGCCATTGCGAGTCCGGCGGACGAAGTTGGCCAGCCCCACCCCCCAAGGCTATAGCCCACCCGTTTTTGTGGCCATTTTCCGCTGGACGAACTTGGCGCCCCGGCCTTCGGCCGGGTATTTTTGGGCGCGGCTGTGCGAGCGTCCTATTTTTGGCACGCGGAGGCACCTCGCAAAGTCTCGCGCCATTCCGAGTCCGGCGGACGAAGTTGGCCAGCCCCAACCCCCAAGGCTATAGCCAACCCGTTTTTGTGGCCTATTTCCGCTGGATGAACTTGACACCCCGGCCTTCGGGCGGGTATTTTTGGGCGCGGCTGTGTCCGCGGCCTATTTTTGGCACACGGAGGCGCCTCCCAAAGTCTCGCGCCATTCCGAGTCCGGCGGACGAAGTTGCCAGCCCCACCCCCCAAGGCTATAGCCAACCCGTTTTTGTGGCCTTTTTCCGCTGGACGAACTTGGCGCCCCGGCCTTCGGGCGGGTATTTTTGGGCGGGGCTGTGCCGCGGCCTATTTTTGGCACACGGAGGTGCCTCGCAAAGTCTCGCTCCATTCCGAGTCCGGCGGACGAAGTTGGCCAGCCCCACCCCCCAAGGCTATAGCCCACCCGTTTTTGTGGCCTTTTTCCGCTGGACGAACTTGGCGCCCCGGCCTTCGGGCGGGTATTTTTGGGCGCGGCTGTGCCCGCGGCCTATTTTTTGCACACGGAGGCGCCTCGCAAAGTCTCGTGCCATTCCGAGTCCGGGGGACGAAGTTGGCCAGCCCCACCCCCCAAGGCTATAGCCCACCCGTTTTTGTGGCCATTTTCCGCTGGACGAACTTTGCGCCCCGGCCATCGGGCGGGTATTTTTGGGCGCGGCTGTGCCCGCGGCCTATTTTTGGCACACGGAGGCGCCTCGCAAAGTCTCGCGCCATTCCGAGTCCGGCGGACGAAGTTGGCCAGCCCCATCCCCCAAGGCTATAGCCCAACCGTTTTTGTGCCCTTTTTCCGCTGGACGAACTTGGCGCCCCGGCCTTCGGGCGGGTATTTTTGGGCGCGGCTGTGCCCGCGGACTATTTTTGGCACACGGAGGCGCCTCGCAAAGTCTCGTGCCATTCCGAGTCCGGCAGACGAAGTTGGCCAGCCCGACCCCCCAAGGCTATAGCCAACCCGTTTTTGTGGCCTTTTTCCGCTGGACGAACTTGGCGCCCCGGCCTTCAGGCGGGTATTTTTGGGCGCGGCTGTGCCCGCGGCCTATTTCTGGCACACGGAGGCACCTCGTAAAGTCTCGCGCCATTGCGAGTCCAGCGGACGAAGTTGGCCAGCCCCACCCCCCAAGGCTATAGCCCACCCGTTTTTGTGGCCATTTTCCGCTGGACGAACTTAGCGCCCCGGCCTTCGGCCGGGTATTTTTGGGCGCGGCTGTGCCAGCGTCCTATTTTTGGCACGCGGAGGCGCCTCGCAAAGTCTCGCGCCATTCCGAGTCCGGCGGACGAAGTTGGCCAGCCCCACCCCCCAAGGTTATAGCCAACCCGTTTTTGTGGACTATTTCCGCTGGACGAACATGGTGCCCCGACCTTCGGGCGGGTATTTTTGGGCGCGGCTGTGCCCGCGGCCTATTTTTGGTACACGGAGGCGCCTCGCAAAGTCTCGCGCCATTCCGAGTCCGGCGGATGAAGTTGGCCAGCCCAACCCCCAAAGGCTATACCCCACCCGTTTTTGTGGCCATTTTCCGCTGGACGAACTTGGCGCCCCGGCCATCGGGCGGGTATTTTTGGGCGCGGCTGTGACCGCGGCCTATTTTTGGTACACGGAGGCGCCTCGCAAAGTCTCACGCCATTCCGAGTCCGGCGGACGAAGTTGGCCAGCCCCATCCCCCAAGGCTATAGCCCACCCGTTTTTGTGGCCATTTTCCGCTGGACGAACTTGGCGCCCCGGACATCGGGCGGGTATTTTTGGGCGCGGCTGTGCCCGCGGCCTATTTTTGGCACACGGAGGCGCCTCGCAAAGTCTCGCGCCATTCCGAGTCCGTCGGACGAAGTTGGCCAGCCCCCCCCCCCCCAAGGCTATAGCCCACCCGTTTTTGTGGCCATTTTCCGCTAGACGAACTTGGCGCCCCGGCCTTCGGGCGGGTATTTTTGGGCGCGGCTGTGCCCGCGGCCTATTTTTGGCACACGGAGGCACCTCGTAAAGTCTCGCGCCATTGCGAGTCCGGCGGACGAAGTTGGCCAGCCCCACCCCCCAAGGCTATACCCCACCCGTTTTTGTGGCCATTTTCCGCTGGACGAACTTGGCGCCCCGGCCTTCGGCCGGGTATTTTTGCGCGCGGCTGTGCCAGCGTCCTATTTTTGGCACGCGGAGGCGCCTCGCAAACTCTCGCGCCATTCCGAGTCCGGCGGACGAAGTTGGCCAGCCCCAACCCCCAAGGCTATAGCCAACCCGTTTTTGTGGCCTTTTTCCGCTGGACGAACTTGGCGCCCCGGCCTTCGGGCGGGTATTTTTGGGCGCGGCTGTGCCCGCGGCCTATTTTTGGCACACGGAGGCGCCTCCCAAAGTCTCTCGCCATTCCGAGTCCGGCGGACGAAGTGGGCCAGCCCCACCCCCCAAGGCTATAGCCAACCCGTTTTTGTGGCCTTTTTCCGCTGGACGAACTTGGCGCCCCGGCCTTCGGGCGGGTATTTTTGGGCGGGGCTGTGCCCGCGGCCTATTTTTGTCACACGGAGGTGCCTCGCAAAGTCTCGCTCCATTCCGAGTCCGGCGGACGAAGTTGGCCAGCCCCACCCCCCAAGGCTATAGCCCACCCGTTTTTGTGGCCTTTTTCCGCTGGACGAACTTGGCGCCCCGGCCTTCGGGCGGGTATTTTTGGGCGCGGCTGTGCCCGCGGCCTATTTTTGGCACACGGAGGCGCCTCGCAAAGTCTCGCGCCATTCCGAGTCCGGCGGACGAAGTTGGCCAGCCCCATCCCCCAAGGCTATAGCCCAACCGTTTTTGTGGCCTTTTTCCGCTGGATGAACTTGGCGCCCCGGCCTTCGGGCGGGTATTTTTGGGCGCGGCTGTGCCCGCGGCCTATTTTTGGCACACGGAGGCGCCTCGCAAAGTCTCGCGCCATTCCGAGTCCGGCAGACGAAGTTGGCCAGCCCGACCCCCCAAGGCTATAGCCAACCCGTTTTTGTGGCCTTTTTCCGCTGGACGAACTTGGCGCCCCGGCCTTCGGGCGGGTATTTTTGGGCGCGGCTGTGCCCGCGGCCTATTTTTGGTACACGGAGGCACCTCGTAAAGTCTCGCTCCATTCCGAGTCCGGCGGACGAAGTTGGCCAGCCCCACCCCCCAAGGCTATAGCCCACCCGTTTTTGTGGCCATTTTCCGCTAGACGAACTTGGCGCCCCGGCCTTCGGGCGGGTATTTTTGGGCGCGGCTGTGCCCGCGGCCTATTTTTGGCACACGGAGGCACCTCGTAAAGTCTCGCGCCATTGCGAGTCCGGCGGACGAAGTTGGCGAGCCCCACCCCCCAAGGCTATACCCCACCCGTTTTTGTGGCCATTTTCCGCTGGACGAACTTGGCGCCCCGGCCTTCGGCCGGGTATTTTTGCGCGCGGCTGTGCCAGCGTCCTATTTTTGGCACGCGGAGGCGCCTCGCAAACTCTCGCACCATTCCGAGTCCGGCGGACGAAGTTGGCCAGCCCCAACCCCCAAGGCTATAGCCAACCCGTTTTTGTGGCCTTTTTCCGCTGGACGAACTTGGCGCCCCGGCCTTCGGGCGGGTATTTTTGGGCGCGGCTGTGCCCGCGGCCTATTTTTGGCACACGGAGGCGCCTCCCAAAGTCTCTCGCCATTCCGAGTCCGGCGGACGAAGTGGGCCAGCCCCACCCCCCAAGGCTATAGCCAACCCGTTTTTGTGGCCTTTTTCCGCTGGACGAACTTGGCGCCCCGGCCTTCGGGCGGGTATTTTTGGGCGGGGCTGTGCCCGCAGCCTATTTTTGGCACACGGAGGTGCCTCGCAAAGTCTCGCTCCATTCCGAGTCCGGCGGACGAAGTTGGCCAGCCCCACCCCCCAAGGCTATAGCCCACCCGTTTTTGTGGCCTTTTTCCGCTGGACGAACTTGGCGCCCCGGCCTTCGGGCGGGTATTTTTGGGCGCGGCTGTGCCCGCGGCCTATTTTTGGCACACGGAGGCGCCTCGCAAAGTCTCGCGCCATTCCGAGTCCGGCGGGACGAAGTTGGCAGCCCCATCCCCCAAGGCTATAGCCCAACCGTTTTTGTGGCCTTTTTCCGCTGGATGAACTTGGCGCCCGGCCTTCGGGCGGGTATTTTTAGGCGCGGCTGTGCCCGCGGCCTATTTTTTGGCACACGGAGGCGCCTCGCAAAGTCTCGCGCCATTCCGAGTCCGGCAGGCGAAGTTGGCCAGCCCGACCCCCAAGGCTATAGCCAACCCGTTTTGTGGCCTTTTTCCGCTGGGACGAACTTGGCGCCGCGGCCTTCGGGCGGGTATTTTTGGGCGCGGCTGTGCCCGCGGCCTATTTTTGGTACACGGAGGCACCTCGTAAAGTCTCGCTCCATTCCGAGTCCGGCGGACGAAGTTGGCCAGCCCCACCCCCCAAGGCTATAGCCCACCCGTTTTTGTGGCCATTTTCCGCTGGACGAACTTGGCGCCCCGGCCTTCGGGCGGGTATTTTTGGGCGCGGCTGTGCCCGCGGCCTATTTTTGGCACACGGAGGCACCTCGTAAAGTCTCGCGCCATTGCGAGTCCGGCGGACGAAGTTGGCCAGCCCCACCCCCCAAGGCTATAGCCCACCCGTTTTTGTGGCCATTTTCCGCTGGACGAACTTGGCGCCCCGGCCTTCGGCCGGGTATTTTTGGGCGCGGCTGTGCCCGCGGCCTATTTTTGGCACACGGAGGCGCCTCGCAAAGTCTCGCGCCATTCCGAGTCCGGCAGACGAAGTTGGCCAGCCCGACCCCCCAAGGCTATAGCCAACCCGTTTTTGTGGCCTTTTTCCGCTGGACGAACTTGGAGCCCCGGCCTTCGGGCGGGTATTTTTGGGCGCGGCTGTGCCCGCGGCCTATTTTTGGCACACGGTGGCACCTTGTAAAGTCTCGTGCCATTGCGAGTCCGGCGGACGAAGTTGGCCAGCCCCACCCCCCAAGGCTATAGCCCACCCGTTTTTGTGGCCATTTTCCGCTGGACGAACTTGGCGCCCCGGCCTTCGGCAGGGTATTTTTGGGCGCGGCTGTGCCAGCGTCCTATTTTTGGCACGCGGAGGCACCTCGCAAAGTCTCGCGCCATTCCGAGTCCGGCGGACGAAGTTGGCAAGCCCCACCCACCAAGGCTATAGCCCACCCGTTTTTGTGGCCATTTTCCGCTGGACGAACTTGGCGCCCCGGCCTTCGGCCGGGTATTTTTGGGCGCGGCTGTGCCCGCGGCCTATTTTTGGCACACGGAGGCGCCTCGCAAAGTTCGCGCCATTCCGAGTCCGGCAGACGAAGTTGGCCAGCCCGACCCCCCAAGGCTATAGCCAACCCGTTTTTGTGGCCTTTTTCCGCTGGACGAACTTGGCGCCCCGGCCTTCGGGCGGGTATTTTTGGGCGCGGCTGTGCCCGCGGCCTATTTTTGGCACACGGAGGCACCTCGTAAAGTCTCGTGCCATTGCGAGTCCGGCGGACGAAGTTGGCCAGCCCCACCCCCCAAGGCTATAGCCCACCCGTTTTTGTGGCCATTTTCCGCTGGACGAACTTGGCGCCCCGGCCTTCGGGCGGGTATTTTGGGGCGCGGCTGTGCCAGTGTCCTATTTTTGGCTCACGGAGGCGCCTCGCAAGGTCTCGCGCCATTCCGAGTCCGGCGGACGAAGTTGGCCAGCCCCACCCCCCAAGGTTATAGCCAACCCGTTTTTGTGGACTTTTTCCGCTGGACGAACATGGCGCCCCGACCTTCGGGCGGGTATTTTTGGGCGCGGCTGTGCCCGCGGCCTATTTTTGGCACACGGAGGCGTCTCGCAAAGTCTCCCGCCATTCCGAGTCCGGCGGATGAAGTTGGCCAGCCCAACCCCCAAAGGCTATACCCCACCCGTTTTTGTGGCCATTTTCCGCTGGACGAACTTGGCGCCCCGGCCATCGGGCGGGTATTTTTGGACGCGGCTGTTCCCGCGGCCTATTTTTGGCACACGGAGGCGCCTCGCAAAGTCTCACGCCATTCCGAGTCCGGCGGACGAAGTTGGCCAGCCCCATCCCCCAAGGCTATAGCCCACCCGTTTTTGTGGCCTTTTTCCGCTGGACGAACTTGGCGCCCCGGACATCGGGCGGGTATTTTTGGGCGCGGCTCTGCCCGTGGCCTATTTTTGGCACACGGAGGCGCCTCGCAAAGTCTCGCGCCATTCCAAGTCCGTCGGACGAAGTTGGCCAGCCCCCCCCCCCCAAGGCTATAGCCCACCCGTTTTTGTGGCCTTTTTCCGCTGGACGAACTTGGCGCCCCGGCCTTCGGGCGGGTATTTTTGGGCGCGGCTGTGCCCGCGGCCTATTTTTGGCACACGGAGGCGCCTCGCAAACTCTCGCACCATTCCGAGTCCGGCGGACGAAGTTGGCCAGCCCCAACCCCCAAGGCTATAGCCAACCCGTTTTTGTGGCCTTTTTCCGCTGGACGAACTTGGCGCCCCGGCCTTCGGGCGGGTATTTTTGGGCGCGGCTGTGCCCGCGGCCTATTTTTGGCACACGGAGGCGCCTCCCAAAGTCTCTCGCCATTCCGAGTCCGGCGGACGAAGTGGGCCAGCCCCACCCCCCAAGGCTATAGCCAACCCGTTTTTGTGGCCTTTTTCCGCTGGACGAACTTGGCGCCCCGGCCTTCGGGCGGGTATTTTTGGGCGGGGCTGTGCCCGCAGCCTATTTTTGGCACACGGAGGTGCCTCGCAAAGTCTCGCTCCATTCCGAGTCCGGCGGACGAAGTTGGCCAGCCCCACCCCCCAAGGCTATAGCCCACCCGTTTTTGTGGCCTTTTTCCGCTGGACGAACTTGGCGCCCCGGCCTTCGGGCGGGTATTTTTGGGCGCGGCTGTGCCCGCGGCCTATTTTTGGCACACGGAGGCGCCTCGCAAAGTCTCGCGCCATTCCGAGTCCGGCGGACGAAGTTGGCCAGCCCCATCCCCCAAGGCTATAGCCCAACCGTTTTTGTGGCCTTTTTCCGCTGGATGAACTTGGCGCCCCGGCCTTCGGGCGGGTATTTTTGGGCGCGGCTGTGCCCGCGGCCTATTTTTGGCACACGGAGGCGCCTCGCAAAGTCTCGCGCCATTCCGAGTCCGGCAGACGAAGTTGGCCAGCCCGACCCCCCAAGGCTATAGCCAACCCGTTTTTGTGGCTTTTTCCGCTGGACGAACTTGGCGCCCCGGCCTTCGGGCGGGTATTTTTGGGCGCGGCTGTGCCCGCGGCCTATTTTTGGCACACGGAGGCACCTCGTAAAGTCTCGCGCCATTGCGAGTCCGGCGGACGAAGTTGGCCAGCCCCACCCCCCAAGGCTATAGCCCACCCGTTTTTGTGGCCATTTTCCGCTGGACGAACTTGGCGCCCCGGCCTTCGGCCGGGTATTTTTGGGCGCGGCTGTGCCAGCGTCCTATTTTTGGCACGCGGAGGCGCCTCGCAAAGTCTCGCGCCATTCCGAGTCCGGCGGACGAAGTTGGCAAGCCCCACCCACCAAGGCTATAGCCCACCCGTTTTTGTGGCCATTTTCCGCTGGACGAACTTGGCGCCCCGGCCATCGGGCGGGTATTTTTGGGCGCGGCTGTTCCCGCGGCCTATTTTTGGCACACGGAGGCGCCTCGCAAAGTCTCACGCCATTCCGAGTCCGGCGGACGAAGTTGGCCAGCCCCATCCCCCAAGGCTATAGCCCACCCGTTTTTGTGGCCTTTTTCCGCTGGACGAACTTGGCGCCCCGGACATCGGGCGGGTATTTTTGGGCGCGGCTCTGCCCGTGGCCTATTTTTGGCACACGGAGGCACCTCGTAAAGTCTCGTGCCATTGCGAGTCCGGCGGACGAAGTTGGCCAGCCCCACCCCCCAAGGCTATAGCCCACCCGTTTTTGTGGCCATTTTCCGCTGGACGAACTTGGCGCCCCGGCCTTCGGGCGGGTATTTTTGGGCGCGGCTGTGCCCGCGGCCTATTTTTGGCACACGGAGGCGCCTCGCAAACTCTCGCACCATTCCGAGTCCGGCGGACGAAGTTGGCCAGCCCCAACCCCCAAGGCTATAGCCAACCCGTTTTTGTGGCCTTTTTCCGCTGGACGAACTTGGCGCCCCGGCCTTCGGGCGGGTATTTTTGGGCGGGGCTGTGCCGCGGCCTATTTTTGGCACACGGAGGTGCCTCGCAAAGTCTCTCTCCATTCCGAGTCCGAGGCGGACGAAGTGGGCCAGCCCCCCCCCCCAAGGCTATAGCCCACCCGTTTTTTGGCCTTTTTCCGCTGGACGAACTTGGCGCCCCGGCCTTCGGGCGGGTATTTTTGGGCGGGGCTGTGCCCGCAGCCTATTTTTGGCACACGGAGGTGCCTCGCAAAGTCTCGCTCCATTCCGAGTCCGGCGGACGAAGTTGGCCAGCCCCACCCCCCAAGGCTATAGCCCACCCGTTTTTGTGGCCTTTTTCCGCTGGAGGAACTTGGCGCCCCCCGGCCTTCGGGCGGGTATTTTTGGGCGGGGCTGTGCCCGCTGCCTATTTTTGGCACACGGAGGCGCCTCGCAAAGTCTCGCGCCATTCCGAGTCCGGCGGACGAAGTTGGCCAGCCCCATCCCCCAAGGCTATAGCCCAACCGTTTTTGTGGCCTTTTTCCGCTGGATGAACTTGGCGCCCCGGCCTTCGGGCGGGTATTTTTGGGCGCGGCTGTGCCCGCGGCCTATTTTTGGCACACGGAGGCGCCTCGCAAAGTCTCGCGCCATTCCGAGTCCGGCAGACGAAGTTGGCCAGCCCGACCCCCCAAGGCTATAGCCAACCCGTTTTTGTGGCCTTTTTCCGCTGGACGAACTTGGCGCCCCGGCCTTCGGGCGGGTATTTTTGGGCGCGGCTGTGCCCGCGGCCTATTTTTGGCACACGGAGGCACCTCGTAAAGTCTCGCGCCATTGCGAGTCCGGCGGACGAAGTTGGCCAGCCCCACCCCCCAAGGCTATAGCCCACCCGTTTTTGTGGCCATTTTCCGCTGGACGAACTTGGCGCCCCGGCCTTCGGCCGGGTATTTTTGGGCGCGGCTGTGCCAGCGTCCTATTTTTGGCACGCGGAGGCGCCTCGCAAAGTCTCGCGCCATTCCGAGTCCGGCGGACGAAGTTGGCAAGCCCCACCCACCAAGGCTATAGCCCACCCGTTTTTGTGGCCATTTTCCGCTGGACGAACTTGGCGCCCCGGCCTTCGGGCGGGTATTTTTGGGCGCGGCTGTGCCCGCGGCCTATTTTTGGCACACAGAGGCACCTCATAAAGTCTCGCGCCATTGCGAGTCCGGCGGACGAAGTTGGCCAGTCTCACCCCCCAAGGCTATAGCCCACCCGTTTTTGTGGCCATTTTCCGCTGGACGAACTTGGCGCCCCGGCCTTCGGGCGGGTATTTTGGGGCGCGGCTGTGCCAGCGTCCTATTTTTGGCACACGGAGGCGCCTCGCAAGGTCTCGCGCCATTCCGAGTCCGGCGGACGAAGTTGGCCAGCCCCACCCCCCAAGGTTATAGCCAACCCGTTTTTGTGGACTTTTTCCGCTGGACGAACATGGCGCCCCGACCTTCGGGCGGGTATTTTTGGGCGCGGCTGTGCCCGCGGCCTATTTTTGGCACACGGAGGCGCCTCGCAAAGTCTCGCGCCATTCCGAGTCCGGCGGATGAAGTTGGCCAGCCCAACCCCCAAAGGCTATACCCCACCCGTTTTTGTGGCCATTTTCCGCTGGACGAACTTGGCGCCCCGGCCATCGGGCGGGTATTTTTGGGCGCGGCTGTTCCCGCGGCCTATTTTTGGCACACGGAGGCGCCTCGCAAAGTCTCGCGCCATTCCGAGTCCGTCGGACGAAGTTGGCCAGCCCCCCCCCCCAAGGCTATAGCCCACCCGTTTTTGTGGCCTTTTTCCGCTGGACGAACTTGGCGCCCCGGCCTTCGGGCGGGTATTTTTGGGCGCGGCTGTGCCCGCGGCCTATTTTTGGCACACGGAGGCACCTCGCAAAGTCCCGCGCCATTCCGAGTCCGGCGGACGAAGTTGGCCAGCCCCAACCCCCAAGGCTTTAGCCAACCCGTTTTTGTGGCCTTTTTCCGCTGGACGAACTTGGCGCCCCGGCCTTCGGGCAGGTATTTTTGGGCGCGGCTGTGCCCGCGGCCTATTTTTAGCACACAGAGGCGCCTCCCAAAGTCTCGCGCCATTCCGAGTCCGGCGGACGAAGTGGGCCAGCCCCACCCCCCAAGGCTATAGCCAACCCGTTTTTGTGGCCTTTTTCCGCTGGACGAACTTGGCGCCCCGGCCTTCGGGCGGGTATTTTTGGGCGGGGCTGTGCCGCGGCCTATTTTTGGCACACGGAGGTGCCTCGCAAAGTCTCTCTCCATTCCGAGTCCGGCGGACGAAGTTGGCCAGCCCCACCCCCCAAGGCTATAGCCCACCCGTTTTTGTGGCCATTTTCCGCTGGACGAACTTAGCGCCCCGGCCATCGGGCGGGTATTTTTGGGCGCGGCTGTGCCCGCGGCCTATTTTTGGCACACGGAGGCGCCTCGCAAAGTCTCGCGCCATTCCGAGTCCGGCGGACGAAGTTGGCCAGGCCCATCCCCCAAGGCTATAGCCGAACCGTTTTTGTGGCCTTTTTCCGCTGGACGAACTTGGCGCCCCGGCCTTCGGGCGGGTATTTTTGGGCGCGGCTGTGCCCGCGGCCTATTTTTGGCACACGGAGGCGCCTCGCAAAGTCTCGCGCCATTCCGAGTCCGGCAGACGAAGTTGGCCAGCCCGACCCCCCAAGGCTATAGCCAACCCGTTTTTGTGGCCTTTTTCCGCTGGACGAACTAGGCGCCCCGGCCTTCGGGCGGCTATTTTTGGGCGCGGATGTGCCTGCGGCCTATTTTTGGCACACGGAGGCACCTCGTAAAGTCTCGCGCCATTGCGAGTCCGGCGGACGAAGTTGGCCAGCCCCACCCCCCAAGGCTATAGCCCACCCGTTTTTGTGGCCATTTTCCGCTGGACGAACTTGGCGCCCCGGCCTTCGGGCGGGTATTTTGGGGCGCGGCTGTGCCAGCGTCCTATTTTTGGCACACGGAGGCGCCTCGCAAGGTCTCGCGCCATTCCGAGTCCGGCGGACGAAGTTGGCCAGCCCCACCCCCCAAGGTTATAGCCAACCCGTTTTTGTGGACTTTTTCCGCTGGACGAACATGGCGCCCCGGCCTTCGGGCGGGTATTTTGGGGCGCGGCTGTGCCAGCGTCCTATTTTTGGCACACGGAGGCGCCTCGCAAAGTCTCGCGCCATTCCGAGTCCGGCAGACGAAGTTGGCCAGCCCGACCCCCCAATGCTATAGCCAACCCGTTTTTGTGGCCTTTTTCCGCTGGACGAACTAGGCGCCCCGGCCTTCGGGCGGGTATTTTTGGGCGCGGATGTGCCTGCGGCCTATTTTTGGCACACGGAGGCACCTCGTAAAGTCTCGCGCCATTGCGAGTCCGGCGGACGAAGTTGGCCAGCCCCACCCCCCAAGGCTATAGCCCACCCGTTTTTGTGGCCATTTTCCGCTGGACGAACTTGGCGCCCCGGCCTTCGGGCGGGTATTTTGGGGCGCGGCTGTGCCAGCGTCCTATTTTTGGCACACGGAGGCGCCTCGCAAGGTCTCGCGCCATTCCGAGTCCGGCGGACGAAGTTGGCCAGCCCCACCCCCCAAGGTTATAGCCAACCCGTTTTTGTGGACTTTTTCCGCTGGACGAACATGGCGCCCCGACCTTCGGGCGGGTATTTTTGGGCGCGGCTGTGCCCGCGGCCTATTTTTGGCACACGGAGGCGCCTCGCAAAGTCTCGCGCCATTCCGAGTCCGGCGGATGAAGTTGGCCAGCCCAACCCCCAAAGGCTATACCCCACCCGTTTTTGTGGCCATTTTCCGCTGGACGAACTTGGCGCCCCGGCCATCGGGCGGGTATTTTTGGGCGCAGCTGTGCCCGCGGCCTATTTTTGGCACACGGAGGCGCCTCGCAAAGTCTCGCGCCATTCCGAGTCCGTCGGACGAAGTTGGCCAGCCCCCCCCCCCAAGGCTATAGCCCACCCGTTTTTGTGGCCTTTTTCCGCTGGACGAACTTGGCGCCCCGGCCTTCGGGCGGGTATTTTTGGGCGCGGCTGTGCCCGCGGCCTATTTTTGGCACACGGAGGCGCCTCGCAAAGTCTCGCGCCATTCCGAGTCCGTCGGACGAAGTTGGCCAGCCCCCCCCCAAGGCTATAGCCCACCCGTTTTTGTGGCCTTTTTCCGCTGGACGAACTTGGCGCCCCGGCCTTCGGGCGGGTATTTTTGGGCGCGGCTGTGCCCGCGGCCTATTTTTGGCACACGGAGGCACCTCATAAAGTCTCACGCCATTGCGAGTCCGGCGGACGAAGTTGGCCAGCCCCACCCCCCAAGGCTATACCCCACCCGTTTTTGTGGCCATTTTCCGCTGGACGAACTTGGCGCTCCGGCCTTCGGCCGGGTATTTTTGCGCGCGGCTGTGCCAGCGTCCTATTTTTGGCACGCGGAGGCACCTCGCAAAGTCTCGCGCCATTGCGAGTCCGGCGGACGAAGTTGGCCAGCCCCACCCCCCAAGGCTATACCCCACCCGTTTTTGTGGCCATTTTCCGCTGGACGAACTTGGCGCCCCGGCCTTCGGCCGGGTATTTTTGCGCGCGGCTGTGCCAGCGTCCTATTTTTGGCACGCGGAGGAGCCTCGCAAAGTCTCGCGCCATTCCGAGTCCGGCGGACGAAGTTGGCCAGCCCCACCCCCCAAGGCTATAGCCCACCCGTTTTTGTGGCCATTTTCTGCTGGACGACCTTGGCGCCCCGGCCTTCGGGCGGGTATTTTTGGGCGCGGCTGTGCCAGCGTCCTATTTTTGGCACACGGAGGCGCCTCGCAAGGTCTCGCGCCATTCCGAGTCCGGCGGACGAAGTTGGCCAGCCCCACCCCGCAAGGCTATAGCCCACCCGTTTTTGTGGCCTTTTTCTGCTGGACGAACTTGGCGCTCCGGCCTTCGGGTGGTTATTTTTGGGCGCGGCTGTGCTCGCGCCCTATTTTTGGCACACGGAGGCCCCTCGCAAAGTCTCGCGCTATTCCGAGTCTGGCGGACGAAGTTGGCCTGCCCCACCTCCCAAGGCTATAGCCCACCCGTTTTTTGGCCATTTTTCCGCTGGACGAACTTGGCGCCGGCCTTCGGACGGTTATTTTTGGGTACGGCTGTGCCCACGGCCTATTTTTGGCGCACGGAGGGCCCTCGCAAAGTCTTGCGCCATTCCGAGTCCGGCGGACGAAGTTGGCCAACCCCACCCCCAAGGCTATAGCCCACCCGTTTTTGTGGCCTTTTTCCGCTGGACGAACTTGGCGCCCCGGCCTTCGGGCGGTTATTTTTGGGTGCCGCTGTGCCCACGGCCTTTTTTTGGCACACGGAGGACCCTCACAAAGTCTCGCGCCCTTCCGAGTCCGGCGGACGAAGTTGGCCAGCCCCACCCCGCAAGGCTATAGCCCACCCGTTTTTGTGGCCTTTTTCTGCTGGACGAACTTGGCGCCCCGACCTTTGGGCACTTATTTTTGGGCACGGCTGTGCCCGCGGCCTATTTTTGGTACACAAGGGCCCCTCGCAAAGTCTGGCCCCATTTCGAGTCCGACGGACGAACTTGGTCAGCCCCACCCCCCAAGGCTATAGCCCACCCGTTTTTTGGGCATTTTTTCGGCGGACGAACTTGGGGACGGGACCTTCGGGCACTTATTTTTGGGCGCGGCTGTGCTCGCGTCCTAGTTTTGGTACACAAGGGCCCCTCGCAAAGTCTGGCCCCATTCCAAGTCCGGCGGACGAACTTGGTCAGCCCCATCCCCCAAGGCTATAGCGCACCCGTTTTTTGGGCATTTTTTCGGCGGACGAACTTGGGGACGGGACCTTCGGGCACTTATTTTTGGGCACGGCTGTGCCCGCGGCCTATTTTTGGTACGCGGAGGCTGCTCGCAAAGACTCGCCCCATTCCGAATCCGCCGGACGAAGTTGGCCAGCCCCTCCCACCAAGGCTATAGCCTACCCGTTTTTTGGCCATTTTTCCGCTGGACGAACTTGGCGCCCCGGCCTTCGGGCGGTTATTTTTGGACGCGGCTGTGCCCACAGCCTATTTTTGGCACGCGGAGGCCGCTCGTAAAGTCTCGCCCCACTCCGAGTCCGGCGGACGAAGTTGGCCAGCCCCTCCCACCAAGGCTATAGCCTACCCGTTTTTTGGCCATTTTTCCGCTGGACGAACTTGGCGCCCCGGCCTTCGGGCGGTTATTTTTGGGCGCGGCTGTGCCCGCGGCATATTTTTGGCACGCGGAGGCCGCTTGTAAAGTCTCGCCCTATTCCGAGTCCGGCGGACGATGTTGGCCAGCCCTTCCCCCCAAGGCTATAGCCCAACCGTTTTTTGGCCATTTTTCCGCTGGACGAACTTGGCGCCCCGGCCTTCGGGCGGTTATTTTTGGGCGCGGCTGTGCCCACAGCCTATTTTTGGCACGCGGAGGCCGCTCGTAAAGTCTCGCCCCACTCCGAGTCCGGCGGACGAAGTTGGCCAGCCCCTCCCCCCAAGGCTATAGCCCACCCGTTTTTTGGCCATTTTTCCGCTGGACGAACTTGGCACCCCGGCCTTCGGGCAGTTATTTTTGGGCGCGGCTGTGCCCACAGCCTTTTTTTTGCACACGGAGGTCCCTCGCAATGTCTCACGCCATTCCGAGTCTGGCGGACGAAGATGGCAAGCCCCACCCCCCAAGGCTATAGCCCACCCGTTTTTGTGGCCTTTTTCCACTGGACGAACTTGGCGTCCCGGCCTTCGGGCGGTTATTTTTGGGCGCGGCTGTGCCCGCGGCCTATATTTGGCACACCGAGGGCCCTTGCAAAGTCTCGCGCTATTCCGAGTCTGGCGGACGAAGTTGGCCTGCCCCACCTCCCAAGGCTATAGCCCACCCGTTTTCGTGGCCTTTTTCCGCTGGACGAACTTGGCGCCTCGGCCTTCGGGCAGTTATTTTTGGGTGCGGCTGTGCCCGCAGCCTATTTTTGGTACACGGAGGCCCCTCGCAAAGTCTCACGCCATTCCGAGTCCGGCGGACGAAGTCGGCCAGCCCCACCCCCCAAGGCTATAGCCCACCCGTTTTTGTGGACTTTTTCCGCTGGACGAACTTGGCGCCGGCCTTCGGACGGTTATTTTTGGGTACGGCTGTGCCCACGGCCTATTTTTGGCGCACGGAGGGCCCTCGCAAAGTCTCGCCCCATTCCGAGTCCGGCGGACGAAGTTGGCCAACCCCACCCCCAAGGCTATAGCCCACCCGTTTTTGTGGCCTTTTTCCGCTGGACGAACTTGGCGCCCCGGCCTTCGGGCGGTTATTTTTGGGTGCCGCTGTGCCCACGGCCTTTTTTTGGCACACGGAGGACCCTCACAAAGTCTCGCGCCCTTCCGAGTCCGGCGGACGAAGTTGGCCAGCCCCACCCCGCAAGGCTATAGCCCACCCGTTTTTGTGGCCTTTTTCTGCTGGACGAACTTGGCGCCCCGACCTTCGGGCACTTATTTTTGGGCACGGCTGTGCCCGCGGCCTATTTTTGGTACACAAGGGGCCCTCGCAAAGTCTGGCCCCATTCCGAGTCCGACGGACGAACTTGGTCAGCCCCACCCCCCAAGGCTATAGCCCACCCGTTTTTTGGGCATTTTTTCGGCGGACGAACTTGGGGACGGGACCTTCGGGCACTTATTTTTGGGCGCGGCTGTGCTCGCGTCCTAGTTTTGGTACACAAGGGCCCCTCGCAAAGTCTGGCCCCATTCCAAGTCCGGCGGACGAACTTGGTCAGCCCCATCCCCCAAGGCTATAGCGCACCCGTTTTTTGGGCATTTTTTCGGCGGACGAACTTGGGGACGGGACCTTCGGGCACTTATTTTTGGGCACGGCTGTGCCCGCGGCCTATTTTTGGTACACAAGGGCCCCTAACAAAGTCTGGCCCCATTCCGAGTCCGACGGACGAACTTGGTCAGCCCCACCCCCCAAGGCTATAGCCCACCCGTTTTTTGGGCATTTTTTCGGCGGACGAACTTGGGGACGGGACCTTCGGGCACTTATTTTTGGGCGCGGCTGTGCTCGCGTCCTAGTTTTGGTACACAAGGGCCCCTCGCAAAGTCTGGCCCCATTCCAAGTCCGGCGGACGAACTTGGTCAGCCCCATCCCCCAAGGCTATAGCGCACCCGTTTTTTGGGCATTTTTTCGGCGGACGAACTTGGGGACGGGACCTTCGGGCACTTATTTTTGGGCACGGCTGTGCCCGCGGCCTATTTTTGGTACACAAGGTCCCCTCGCAAAGTCTGGCCCCATTCCGAGTCCGACGGACGAACTTGGTCAGCCCCACCCCCCAAGGCTATAGCCCACCCGTTTTTTGGGCATTTTTGCGGCGGACGAACTTGGGGACGGGACCTTCGGGCACTTATTTTTGGGCGCGGCTGTGCCCGCGGCCTATTTTTGGTACACGGAGGCCCCTCGCAAAGTTTGGCCCCATTCTGAGTCCGGCGGACGAACTTGGCCAGCCCCACCCCCCAAGGCTATAGCCCACCCGTTTTTTGGCCATTTTTCCGGCGGACGAACTTGGGGACGGGACCTTCGGGCGATTATTTTTGGGCGTGCCTGAGCCCGTGGCCTATTTTTGGCACACGAAGGCCCCTCGCAAACTCTGGCCCCATTCCGAGTCCGGCGGACGAACTTGGTCAGCCCCACCCCCCAAGGCTATAGCCCACCCGTTTTTTGGGCATTTTTGCGGCGGACGAACTTGGGTACGGGACCTTCGGGCACTTATTTTTGGGCACGGCTGTGCTCGCGGCCTAGTTTTGGTACACAAGGGCCCCTCGCAAGGTCTGGCCCCATTCCGAGTCCGGCGGACGAACTTGGTCAGCCCCATCCCCCAAGGCTATAGCGCACCCGTTTTTTGGGCATTTTTTCGGCGGACGAACTTGGGGACGGGACCTTCGGGCACTTATTTTTGGGCACGGCTGTGCCCGCGGCCTATTTTTGGTACACAAGGGCCCCTCGCAAAGTCTGGCCCCATTCCGAGTCCGACGCACGAACTTGATAAGCCCCACCCCCCAAGGCTATAGCCCACCCGTTTTTTGGGCATTTTTACGGCGGACGAACTTGGGGACGGGACCTTCGAGCGCTTATTTTTGGACGCGGCTGTGCCCACGGCCTATTTTTGGGACACGGAGGCCCCTCGCAAAGTTTGGCCCCATTCCGAGTCCGGCGGACAAAGTTGGCCAGCCCCACCCCCCAAGGCTATAGCCCACCCGTTTTTGAGGCCTTTTTTCACTGGACGAACTTGGCGCCCCGACCTTCGGGCGGGTATTTTTTGGCGCGGCTGTGCCCGCGGCCTATTTTTGGCACACGGAGGCGCCTCGCAAAGTCTCGCGCCATTCCGAGTCCGGCGGACGAAGTTGGCCAGCCCCACCCCCCAAGGCTATAGCCCACCCGTTTTTGAGGCCTTTTTTCACTGGACGAACTTGGCGCCCCGACCTTCGGGCGGGTATTTTTTGGCGCGGCTGTGCCCGCGGCCTATTTTTGGCACACGGAGGCGCCTCGTAAAGTCTCGCGCCATTCCGAGTCCGGCGGACGAAGTCAGCCAGCCCCACCCCCCAAGGCTATAGCCCACCCGTTATTGTGGCCTTTTTCCGCTGGACGAACTTGGCGCCCCGGCCTTCGGGCGGGTATTTTTGGGCGCCGCTGTGCCCGCGGCCTATTTTTGGCACACGGAGGTGCCTCGCAAAGTCCCGCGCCATTCCGAGTCCCGCGGACGAAGTTGGCCAGCCCCACCCCCCAAGGCTATAGCCCACCCGTTTTTGTGGCCTTTTACCGCTGGACGAACTTGGTGCCCCGGCCTTCAGGCGGGTATTTTTGGACGCGGCTGTGCCCGCGGCCTATTTTTGGGACACGGAGGCCCCTCGCAAAGTTTGGCCCCATTCCGAGTCCGGCGGACGAAGTGGGCCAGCCCCACCCCCCAAGGCTATAGCCCACCCGTTTTTGTGGCCTTTTTCCGCTGGACGAACTTGGCGCCCCGGCCTTCGGGCGGGTATTTTTGGGCGCGGCTGTGCCCGCGGCCTATTTTTGGCACTCGGAGGCGCCTCACAAATTCTTTCGCCATTCCGAGTCTGGCGGTCGAA
Organism: Citrus sp. QX-2021; assembly: GCA_030444885.1. Taxonomy (NCBI): domain Eukaryota; kingdom Viridiplantae; phylum Streptophyta; class Magnoliopsida; order Sapindales; family Rutaceae; genus Citrus; species Citrus sp. QX-2021. Next base: position 5,671 of record JAUJEF010000040.1, on the reverse strand, counting down.
GTCGGCCAGCCCCACCCCCCAAGGCCATAGCCCACCCGTTTTTGTGGCCTTTTTCCGCTGGACGAACTTGGCGCCCCGACCTTCGGGCGGGTATTTTTTGGCGCGGCTGTGCCCGCGGCCTATTTTTGGCACACGGAGGCGCCTTGTAAAGTCTCCCGCCATTCCGAGTCCGGCGGACGAAGTCAGCCAGCCCCACCCCCCAAGGCTATAGCCCACCCGTTATTGTGGCCTTTTTCCGCTGGACGAACTTGGCGCCCCGGCCTTCGGGCGGGTATTTTTGGGCGCCGCTGTGCCCGCGGCCTATTTTTGGCACACGGAGGTGCCTCGCAAAGTCCCGCGCCATTCCGAGTCCCGCGGACGAAGTTGGCCAGCCCCACCCCCCAAGGCTATAGCCCACCCGTTTTTGTGGCCTTTTACCGCTGGACGAACTTGGTGCCCCGGCCTTCAGGCGGGTATTTTTGGACGCGGCTGTGCCCGCGGCCTATTTTTGGGACACGGAGGCCCCTCGCAAAGTTTGGCCCCATTCCGAGTCCGGCGGACGAAGTGGGCCAGCCCCACCCCCCAAGGCTATAGCCCACCCGTTTTTGTGGCCTTTTTCCGCTGGACGAACTTGGCGCCCCGGCCTTCGGGCGGGTATTTTTGCGCGCGGCTGTGCCCGCGGCCTATTTTTGGCACTCGGAGGCGCCTCACAAATTCTTTCGCCATTCCGAGTCTGGCGGTCGAAGTCGGCCAGCCCCACCCCCCAAGGCCATAGCCCACCCGTTTTTGTGGCCTTTTTCCGCTGGACGAACTTGGCGCCCCGGCGATCGGTCGGGTATTTTTGGGCGCGCCTGTGTGTACGGCCTATTTTTGGCACACGGAGGCGCCTCGCAAAGTCTCGCGCCATTCCGAGTCCGGTGGACCAAGTTGGCCAGCCCTACCACCCAAGGCTATAGCCCACCCGTTTTTGTGGCCTTTTTCCGCTGGACGAACTTGGCGCCCCGGTCTTCGGGCGGGTATTTTGCGCGCGGCTGTGCCCGCGGCCAACTTTTTGGCTCATGGAGGCGCCTAGCAAAGTCTCGCGCCATTCCGAGTCCGGCGGACGAAGTGGGCCAGCCCCACCCCCCAAGGCTATAGCCCTCCCGTTTTTGTGGCCTTTTTCTGCTGGACGAACTTGGCGCCCCGGCCTTCGGGCGGGTATTTTTGGGCGCGGCTGTGCCCGCGACCAACTTTTTGGCTCATGGAGGCGCCTCGCAAAGTCTCGCGCCATTCCGAGCCCGGCGGACGAAGTGGGCCAGCCCCAACCCCCAAAGCTATAGCCCTCCCGTTTTTGTGGCCTTTTTCCGCTGGACGAACTTGGCGCCCCGGCCTTCGGGCGGGTATTTTTGGGCGCGGCTGTACCCACGGCCTATTTTTGGCACACGGAGGCGCCTCGCAAAGTCTTGCGCCATTCCGAGTCCGACGGACGAAGTTGGCCATCCCCACCCCCCAAGGCTATAGCCCACCCGATTTTGTGGCCTTGTTCCGCTGGATGAACTTGGCGCCCCGGCCTTCGGGCGGGTATTTTTGGGCGCGGCTGTGTTCGCTGCCTATTTTTGGCACACGGAGGAGCCTCGCAAAGTCTCGCGCCATTCCGAGTCCGGCGGACGAAGTTCGCCAGCCCCACCCCCCAAGGCTATAGCCCACCCGTTTTTCTGCCATTTTTCCGCTGGACGAACTTGGCGCCCCGGCCTTCGGGCGGGTATTTTTGGGCGCGGCTGTGTTCGCTGCCTATTTTTGGCACACGGAGGAGCCTTGTAAAGTCTCGCGCCATTCCGAGTCCGGCGGACGAAGTTGGCCAGCCCCACCCCCCAAGGCTATAGCCCACCCGTTTTTGTGGCCTTTTTCCGCTGGACGAACTTGGCGCCCCGGCCTTCGGTCGGGTATTTTTGGGCGCGGCTGTGCCCACGGCCTATTTTTGGCACGCGGAGGCTCCTCGCAAAGTCTCGCGCCATTCCTAGTCCGGCGGACGAAGTCGGCCAGCCCCACCTCCCAGGGCTATAGCCCACCCGTTTTTGTGGCCTTTTTCCGCTGGACGAACTTGGCGCCCCGGCCTTCGGGCGGGTGTTTTTGGGCGCGGCTGTGCCCGCGGCCTATTTTTGGCACGCGGAGGTGCCTCGCAAAGTCTCGCGCCATTCCGAGTCCGGCGGACGAAGTTGATCAGCACCACCCCCAAAGGCTATAGCCCACCCGTTTTTATGGCCTTTTACAGCTAGACGAACTTGGCGCCCCGGCCTTCGGGCGGGTATTTTAGGGCGCGGTTGTGCACGCGGCCTATTTGTGGCACATGGAGGCGCCTCGAAAACTCTCGCACCATTTCGAGTCCGGCGGACGAAGTTGGCCAGCCCCACCCCCCAAGGCTATAGCCCACCCGTTTTTGTGGCCTTTTACCGCTGGACGAACTTGGCGCCCCGGCCTTCGGACGGGTATTTTTGGGCACGGCTGTGCCAGCAGCCTATTTTTTGCCCACGGAGGTGTCTCGCAAATTATCGCGCCATTCCGAGTCCGGCGGACGAAGTCGGCCAGCCCCACCCCGCAAGGCTATAGCCCACCCGTTTTTGTGGCCTTTTACCGCTGGACGAACTTGGCGCCCCGGCCTTCGGGCGGGTATTTTTGGGCGCGGCTGTGCCTGCGGCCTATTTTTGGCACACGGAGGCGCCTCGCAAAGTCTCGCGCCATTCCGAGTCCGGCGGACGAAGTTGGCCAGCCCCACCCCCCAAGGCTATAGCCCACCCGTTTTTCTGCCATTTTTCCGCTGGACAAACTTGGCGCCCCGGCTTTCGGGCGGGTATTTTTGGGCGCGGCTGTGTTCGCTGCCTATTTTTGGCACACGGAGGAGCCTCGTAAATTCTCGCGCCATTCCGAGTCCGGCGGACGAAGTTGGCCAGCCCCACCCCCCAAGGCTATAGCCCACCCGTTTTTGTGGCCTTTTTCCGCTGGACGAACTTGGCGCCCCGGCCTTCGGTCGGGTATTTTTAGGCGCGGCTGTGCCCGCGGCCTATTTTTGGCACACGGAGGCTCCGCGCAAAGTCTCGCGCCATTCCGAGTCCGGCGGACGAAGTTGGCCAGCACCACCCCCCAAGGCTATAGCCCACCCGTTTTTATGGCCTTGTTCCGGTGGGGGAAATTGGCGCCCCGGCCTTCGGGCGGGTGTTTTTGGGCGCGGCTGTACCCGCGGCCTATTTTTGGCATGCGGAGTTGCCTCGCAAAGTCTCGCGCCATTCCGAGTCTGGCGGACGAAGTTGGCCAGCACCACCCCCCAAGGCTATAGCCCACCCGTTTTTATGGCCTTTTACAGCTGGACGAACTTGGCGCCCCGGCCTTCGGGCGGGTATTTTAGGGCGCGGTTGTGCCCGCGGCCTATTTGTGGCACACGGAGGCGCCTCGAAAAGTCTCGTACCATTTTGAGTCCGGCGGACGAAGTTGGACAGCCCCCCCCCCCAAGGCTATAGCCCACCCGTTTTTGTGGACTTTTACCGCTGGACGAACTTGGCGCCCCGGCCTTCGGACGGGTATTTTTGGGCGCGGCTGTGCCCGCGCCCTATTTTTGGCACACGGAGCCGCCTTGCAAAGTCTCGCGCCATTCCGAGTCCGGCGGACGAAGTTGGCCAGCCCCACCCCCCAAGGCTATAGCCCACCCGTTTTTGTGGCCTTTTACCGCTGGACGAACTTGGCGCCCCGGCCTTCGGGCGGGTATTTTAGGGTACGGCAGTGCCCGCGGCCTATTTTTGGCACACGGAGGTGCCTCGCAAAGTCTCGCGCCATTCCGAGTCCTGCGGACGAAGTTGGCCAGCCCCACCCCCCAAGGCTATAGCCCACCCGTTTTTCTGCCATTTTTCCGCTGGACGAACTTGGCGCTCCGGCCTTCGGGTGGGTATTTTTGGGTGCGGCTGTGCCCGCGGCCTATTTTTGGCACACGGAGGCACCTCGCAAAGTTTCGCGCCATTCCGAGTTCGGCGGACGAAGTTGGCCAGCCCCACCCCCCAAGGCTATAGCCCACCCGTTTTCGTGGCTTTTTTCCGCAGGACGAACTTGGCGCCCCGGCCTTCGGGTGGGTATTTTTGGGCGCGGCTGTGCCCGCGGCCTATTTTTGGCACACGGAGGCACCTCGTAAAGTCTCGCGCCATTCCGAGTCCTGCGGACGAAGTTGGCCAGCCCCACCGCCCAAGGCTATAGCCCACCCGTTGTTGTGGCCTTTTTCCGCTGGACGAACTTGGCGCCCCGGCCTTCGGGCGGGTATTTTTGGGCGCGGCTGTGCCCATGGCTTATTTTTGGCACACGGAGGCACCTCGCAAAGTCTCGCGCCATTCCGAGTCCGGCGGACGAAGTTGGCCAGCCCCACCCCCCAAGGCTATAGCCCACCCGTTTTTCTGCCATTTTTCCGCTGGACGAACTTGGCGCTCCGGCCTTCGGGTGGGTATTTTTGGGTGCGGCTGTGCCCACGGCCTATTTTTGGCACACGGAGGCACCTCGCAAAGTTTCGCGCCATTCCGAGTCCGGCGGACGAAGTTGGCCAGCCCCACCCCCCAAGGCTATAGCCCACCCGTTTTCGTGGCCTTTTTCCGCAGGACGAACTTGGCGCCCCGGCCTTCGGGTGGGTATTTTTGGGCGCGGCTGTGCCCGCGGCCTATTTTTGGCACACGGAGGCACCTCGTAAAGTCTCGCGCCATTCCGAGTCCGGCGGACAAAGTTGGCCAGCCCCATCCCCCATGGCCATAGCCCACCCGTTTTTGTGGCCTTTTTCCGCTGGACGAACTTGGCGCCCCGGCCTTCGGGCGGGTATTTTTTGGCGCGGCCGTGCCCACGGCCTATTTTTGGCACACGGAGGCACCTCGCCAAGTCTCGCGCCATTCCGAGTCCGGCGGACGAAGTTGGCCAGCCCCACCCCCCAAGGTTATAGCCCACCCGTTGTTGTGGCCTTTTTCCGCTGGACGAACTTGGCGCCCCGGCCTTCGGGCGGGTATTTTTGGGCGCGGCTGTGCCCGCGGCCTATTTTTGGTACACGGAGGCGCCTCGCAAAGTCTCGCTCCATTCCGAGTCCGGCGGACGAAATTGGCCAGCCCCACCCACCAAGGCTACAGCCCACCCGTTTTTGTGGCCTTTTTCCGCTGGACGAACATGGCGCCCAGGCCTTCGGGCGGGTATTTTTGGACGCGGCTGTGCCCGCGGCCTATTTTTTGGCCCACGGAGGCACCTCGTAAAGTCTCGCACCATTCCGAGTCCGGCGGACGAAGTTGGCCAGCCCCACCCCCCAAGGCTATAGCCCACCCGTTTTCGTGGCCTTGTTGCGCTGGACGAACTTGGCGCCCCGGCCTTCGGGCGGGAATTTTTGGGCGCGGCTGTTCTGGCGGCCTATTTTTGGCACACGGAGGTGCCTCACAAAGTCTCACGCCATTCCGAGTCCGGCGGACGAAGTGGGCCAGCCCCACCCCCCAAGGCTATAGCCCACCCTTTTTTGTGGCCTTTTTCCGCTGGACGAACTTGGCGCCCCGGCCGTCCGGCGGGGATTTTAGGCGCGGCTCTGGCCACGGCCTATTTTGGCACACGGAGCATATCGTAACGTCTCGCCCCATTCCGAGTCCGGCGGACGAAGTTCGCCGGCCCCACCCCCAAGGCTATAGCCCACCCGTTTCGTGGCCTTTTGCGCTGGACG